>JANHFT010008556.1:61836-75917 GCA_032467955.1 Pseudoxenodon macrops
AGCCTGAAGATGATGAGTGAGACCTCATCGAAACGTCGCCAAAATACTCTCAATCTTACATGGGAATAGACCCGAATATGCCAAGACTTGCATACCTATACCCGTGAAAACCTACGAAAAAACACACACACACAGTATATATATATATGAATTGTTAGTAATGAGAATCAATATCATTTTTGAAATATGACTGTTCTTTCAATTTTTAAAAATACACTCTTTATGGGCTTTTCATCAGCCTGATTAGAGGTTTGCATCATATATTGTATAGCAACAATACAATTTATATAGTTCAGTAGTAGAGTAGTACACAAAAGAGAAATTAGATTTTGTTAGAGCACTGAAAGGTAAGGATTTGGAAAATTTATCATAAAGTAGTTAGTTATATGTAGCAAGATGCCCAATGCATTATTTTGTTAAGTGACTATAGCAACTAAAGGAGCTAAGAAAGTTAAATGATCAGTGTAGAGGGAGGGAAGATGTAAATGTACTATGAAGGCTTGGTTCACTAAAGCTGATGGAGATAAGAACAAAGACTTACAGGAAGAAAGCCTGTTGTATCCTTCAGTTCATATGCACATGCAGTTGGTTTCTTGATGGTTAGTTTGGAGGTGGGAAATCACTATGCAGAAAAGGTCAAATGTGCAGCTTTTTTTTTTTAACTTGTAGCAGAGTTTTATTTAAAAAAACAAACTACTAGGGTTTGATATTCCAGTGGAGAGGCCAAAAATGAGACTAAATAAGCAGGGAAGTGACTACAGTGAGCAAAAATATCTATTTGCCTAGCATTTGGAAATATGCTATGGCATCTCCCTACATCACTGTATTTGGTTCCCCAGGATATAAGCCAAAAGATCTATGTGGCAGAAGTGGGTTCTGAATCTTGTTACTGCTGGTTTGCTTAGGGGTGTGCTGTGGCTGACCACGAACATGGTGGCGCCTATGGTGCTGCCAAAAGAACCAGCTTATGGGCGTGGCAGGCCCGGGTCACTAACGATTCTATTGAACTGGGCTGCCAAGTTACTAACGGTTTGGTAGAACCGGACTCAACTGTAAGAAATCCACCTCTGCTATGTGGATGTTTACTCAAGCAAACATAATTTCTTTATTATTTAAATAATTTTCTACTTTTACATGGTTGAAATAGAAAAAAAGTATTTACAAATAAAACAATTTGGATATCATAAATAGATTTATCTTATGAAGGGTTATACTAACTGATGGGAAATAAGCTAATTGAATTTAGTGATATTTACTTCTTCCAGCTATAGGATTACACTATAGGATGACTGCCAATATTGTGATATTTAGCTTTATTATTATACAAGAAAAGAGTTTGAAAAATAAAAATTAATTCATTTTTACTTAAAAAATAATTCTGAACGAATGCTATAAGAGATGGAAAAAAGTTGTTTTAAGGGTTGGAATTAATTCAACTCATTAAAGCATCCATGCCTTTTTTCAGGTTTATATTGAAACCTGAAAACAAAATCCAGCTGCTTTGATTAAAAGTGCTGATCTTAAGTGACAAAGCAATTTTTCCAAATTGGTTTTGAAATGTGTACAACTGTAATCATTTTAACTTTGGCAAGTGATCAAAGCGGCAGTTTAAATTTCATCTTCTGCCAACAGTTCAATGGCCAAAATTAAAAACCACATTGTCTTTCTTGATTGAGGTGTTTCTCTCTTGTTTTGGAAACATACTTACATTTTTGTCTTTATGCAATCATCAGCTAAGAATTATTTGATACCATATTTATTCGGCTAGCCTTGGGGAAGTTGCAATGTCGTGTGAAAATAGCTCTGTTGTCTGCTTCCCCTTAAAATTAATTGTTTAAGTTATGCATTTGTTTCAGAATTTGGAAAAAATCTGACAAAATACTTTTTTTTAAAAGCAGAAACCTGTTTTAAAAATCCCACACAGTGTAGAAGGAGATGTTGGATTCAACTGGATGCATTCTATGAATTTTGTGCTAATTAACTACGGACAGCAACTCCAAGAGATATTAATTTGTTATTTGGGAAGAAATATTTACATAATGTTTACTAAAATATCAATTATCATGCATAATATGTTATCTGGGAAGTACTCTTCTTAAGAGAAAGTTGCAGATTAAAAGACTATATTGATTAGAATCCAGGGTGAGCAAGTAAATGTCTACTCAGATAAGAATTACCCTTACCCTCCCCCCTTCATTTCCCATGTTTTTGTCCTAAACATCTGCTTTTATGCTCTGGGACACATCCTGGATGAATACTGATTTTATGAAGATCATTCCCTTCCAAAGCTGGGAGTGCTAATTAAGTCTGTTGAAAAAACGAGTAATGTAATTGCATGTTGTGTTGTCTATGTTTTCAAAATCATCCATTTAATTGTGTTACGTGAAACTTACATTTGGTTCCATCCACCTAGTTCTATCACCTTTGCTGCTTGTCTGTGGGTTACCCAGATGTTTCCAATCTGAATCTTGTAGCATGTCTCCCCACTTTTTGGTGATTTGGAGTCAGTGTTGACTCCTGGCGACTACTTCCACTAGTTCCTGCAATTTTCTTGCCAACATTTTTGGAAGTGCCATTGCCTTCTTCCAGGGCTGAGAGAAAGGTCCAAGGCCCAAGAAAGAAAGAAAGGCTCAAGGTCACCCAGCTGGCCTAAGGCAAGACTAAAACTCAGGCTCCTGAGTTTCTAGTCTTGTTTCTTAACTAGTACACCAAACTGGCGCTACTTTATTTGTGTATTGACTACAAGATTTACAAGAACATGATAAACCTTTTGGGTACAAGTAGTTTAAAAACAAACTTGTATAGCTGAACTGCTATTTATCCAAACTATACCATTCTCATAAACTCAAACTGTTACTCTTTTCAACATTCAGTATTCTCATAATGCTGCTGTTTGTTTGAGCAAATAAAATAGAAAAATATGTTCATAATAGTACCATTACCAATCAGTACTGAGGAATAATTATATCTCAAAATTCCTCAAGTCTTGGCTGTATTTTCAGACCTGGGGATTCCATATGATTGGGGACCTGTGCAGATGGCTTCATTGTTGAGGTGGCTATTTTTACCCTCTCTCTACTATGGTTTGTATTTTGACTTTTATGATATTTATTAATAAGGGTTTTAAAATATTTTTGGTTTTATGATTGTTCTTATTCATTTTTATTCACCACCCCAAGGTGCCTAGGTTGAAATAAGCAGCTCTAGTAATTTGATTAATAATTAAAATAAATATATGTCATGTACTTTAATACTTCTCCCATATACACAAATCCCTTTTTCTACCCCATACAAAGGATTCTGGACCAACATCACAAAATGATTTGATGCCTTTAATGGTAATGTATCAAATTATGAATTCTGACCAATTTTTATAACGCTGAAATTTATTGTATTTCTAGTCCCTAGATCTTTCTCTGGATAAAGAGCTCCACTCTCTTAGAGATTTTATTGAAAATTACAAAAAATAAAATAAAATTGGGTTCAGACTTTTGAATTTCTAAACTACATGACTTGAACTTACAGTAGGTTCAGTGGAAGATTTCCCATAGGGAAATGACTTAAGTACTTTTAATAATTCAGGGGTTAATGGAATTTTATATCAGTTTAGTGAACTAGGCCACAAAATGGAAATGACACTATCATCTGTAGGATTGAAACTAACGTTACAACAAGGAACTGAACAAAGATTATTTGAAAAGTCCATAAACTGACCATACACTGTATTGTAAGACATTTCATGGTCTGATGAAGGAGCTGAAATGTCTATGAAAAAAATTGCACAATATTCAAAACAATTAAAATATGGAAATATATGACAGGTTTGTAAATATAATTCATTTGTCTGCACAGACAAGATATTCATACAAAAATTATTAGGGAATTTCCTTACCATTCAGTGCTACGAACGAATCTGAAAAAAGAAAAAGGAGAGGAAGGAAAAGGAAAAGGAGGGAAAGGGAAATAATTATTTCTAATATCATTAAATTATCTTTCACAGGTACTAATTTACAAAATATTTGCTACTGTTTGATGATATTTTGACAACATTGAGTCTTGAAATCAGCCTATCAGAATGGATTTTCTCATAACATTTTGGAATATTTTTACTGCACTTAAAAAAAAGCTGGAGGAAGATTGTTTTTAAAGAAAAGCATAAAGATCTTGAATTAAGCAATGAATCCTGCATTTGATGGGATCTTCTATTTGACTGCAAGCAGTGGTAAAATCAGTGCTACTTCTTAATCTCAGATGGAAATTCCTTAGGAAGATTAGAATCACTGTGTTATATATGTTATACTTCTTGGATCAGAAGAAACCTAAAAGCTTTCTTCCATAATGTATCTTCTTATTTTAAACAGAGATCATTAAATTGTTAGCTTCAATGGGATTCTGAATTGGGGATTGTTACTCTTAACTACACATTTCTGTGTTAAACTATTTATTTTATATTAAAATATTGAAATTATCGATCTGATTCATTTTACCATAATCGCTGTAACCACAATATTCTCTTGGCACAATCAAAATTCATTTTATGAGAAACAGCACCTGAGATGTAGCAGACCTTCTAAATATAAAGGAATGCTTGTACAAGGCATCTTGATAACATTGGGTAGGCCATTTAGGCCTTCCAAACAAACACATGCCATCTCATAATTAGTCCTAACTACTGTAAATCATACAGTGTAATTCTCTAGGGTCTAATACTGAGATATCCCTCATCCCCCAGCAAAGAGAATTCTGTTCTCAGATACTCCGTTTGTCTTGTGAGCTTTCAAAGGGCTGATGTTCCAAGAATATACACTCTCCAATCAAGGTAGAAATACACACCTGACTGACTTTGAATAAAGGAGAAATTGGAAAAAAGAAAAGAAAAGAAATATATGCTGTAGTGATCTTTTTTCTTCAATGTATTAATGTTCTGAGCTTAAAAAGCTTTAAGTGTAGTAAGGCCTTGAAAACCAGAATTAAGTTTGAACCACAAGCAGCATTTTCCATTGAGTAAGCTGTGTTAAGTACCCTAATATCTGTAATAGGCTAACTTCTCCCAAGGAACATTTAAAAAAATAGGACCCTATAATGTTACAAGAAAACAGGTTAGCTATGTTCCTTATATGGCTAAATATCAAGCACATCAAACAATCATATTTATTTTGACAGAATGTATATGGGTAAGTTTGGAATTAAAAATCCTTTTAACTTTTATGCAAAGAAAGAGAGGTATGTAATGAAATTATCTTTGTTTCCAATTCCATTATAAGCATCACTGAATCCAAAGAAATTAATCAGTTTTCATTTTAAAGTATTAGATAAACTTTACATAGGGTTGAAAGACTAGGATTATACAGATAGTCCTTGATTTACACCCTTTTGCTTAATGACAGTTCACATTAACGCTGGCCTTGGAAAGAGTGTTTTAATGTTTTTGCTTAACAACTGCTTTATTTCGGTCTCAACTGTGGTCTTAAATTGAGGACTTATACAAGAACAATCCAATTACAGCTATCAAATGTAGTAGTGTAAATAACCTTATTTAGTATTCATAACGCAGTATTTTGCAAAATGCTAAATAGCTTCAGATTCCTTGTCTTGGAATAGGTGAGAAGAGATATAGGCTAACTCTTGAAAATCAAATTGTAATAATTATTTATAAGATACTATATAAAATACGAGTGCTAGTAGTATATGTAAAAAGTGACATTGGCTATGAGTCACTGTCTGTTAAGCATCTAAGTTTTATTTATCAAATTATACAAATGGCTTTTATTAAACATACATAAATCCTGACAGTATGTATTATAGTTCATATAATAATTTCAGAGCCTCCATGTGATTATATGAACAAATCAAGCAGTGAAGATATATTTAAAGATAACAAACCCGAGCATGTTCAGTGAGGATAGTGAGAAAATCAAGATGGCAGCTGTAACCATGGTACTAGCTAAACCCCACCTTTTTTATGTGTTGTGATGTAAATAAAAAAGCGATGAGGTTTGCATAGATGTGGGTATTATTTTGATTTGTTGTGATGCAATCTGAAGACATTATGGAACTCAAGCCATATTTAAAGACCTCTCATGGATTTCAAAATCAATTTAGTCAATTTGTGGATTAATATGTTTAGAATTTGAATGAAAAGTTTGAGTCTCTAGGTAAATTTATCCAAATGCTTGTTTAGGTCAGACTAGATATATGTCAAATATATAATGAATCATTTTTTTCTTTGTAAAATCACACATTGTATATCTTTCTTTCCATTTTAATTCATTAAAATCATTAATGTTATGAAGAAAAATATTTAAATGATATCACAATGTACCTTAGATTATCCGTAATTGCTGTCAAAGGAATTAAGAATTGGCTGGTTTGTGAGAAGTCTTGGCACAGAAGCTATAATTTAAAAGACTTTTGGCATATACACTTCTAAATGTTTCTTTTGAGGTTAATGCCAATAGCCAATTTTAAGGAGGAGTTAACTTCTTCAATGCCGTTAATGAGTGAATGTTAAATGTTACTCTTCTTTTTAAAAAAATCTCAAGGATATTTCATAATCAGTTTATGTTATCTGCATTTTCTTATTCTGCAATAAGATTACTATGATCTTTTAGGTTAAAGACAGCAGAATAAAGGAAGAATTCATATTTAGAATCCTGTAAAACTAGAATAGTGAAAAGGCAGAGATGGAAACTACCAACTGCAAATCTCAGTTTAACTCTTAACATTCAACACACATTTTAACTTTGGTACCGGTAGTACTATCCAGATGATTTGAATAACAACTTTGAGAACTATCATAACATTGATCATACTGACTTGGATTTCTGGATGGGATTTCTTGAATTCCTTCTATGGAAGACACTAAGGTGGAGAAGTGTATGATTTTTAAAAAATCATTTAACTACTCTCAGAGAATGCTTATGATTAGTTATAGTTGTGCTTTTTTTTCTGCAATAGTTTAATTTTATTTTTTGTAAATAGGACATCTGACCTTCTCAGACATGCACACTGGAAAACATCAACTATATATGCTCTAATCTTGCTATAATGTCTACCTATACATGTATTAGAAGTGTGTAAATTTCAAACTTCAACTCAAGACAGCTGTTCTGATCTAATCAGAAGCAGTCTGATACTCTGCCAGTCTGACTGGAATTGTCTGACCTTGAATTGTTCTCATCCCATTTTAAGGTAAAAGCAAGCAAGCTAGCAAGCAAACAAGAAGCAAATAACTTTGGGTTATGTAGAAGTTGGTATATTTTCCTTAAAATTGAAACAGCACTGTAACACTTCTAGTAAATTTGACTAACTTGTTTAGAAGGGCTGCATCTAAAATGCTTTGTAAATTTCTAAATATTGAACTTTGAATTGTTTCAAAGATGTTCTTAAGAGAAATGAATCAAATAAATTGAACTCACTTTGGAACCCAATTCTCAGTTTTCCATCCTTTGTACTCTAAATATATTCCTTCAGATGAAGATCACTGTTCTACCATTAATGTTATTTGAAGCAGGCAATAAACCTATTTAATATAGTTGCTATTTTTGTGCTCATTTCCTTTTTACCCATCTTTTAACCCTATTCACTTTAAATAAACCTTGGCTCACCCTCCAACTCATTCTTCCCATTCTCCAAGCCTACTGGTATGCCACTTTTCTATTGCAGTGAATGCAAATATCACAGAAAAAGCATTGAAATCTCAAAATATTAAAATGACAATATAAGATAAATAGAGCTAATGTAAAACTGTAGCATAAAGAGAACGGCAAACTAAAATTTTCCAAGTACAAGTATAATTCAAGTCAAAATAAATCACTTATTTGTTTAAAGTAGCATTAAACAAATGTACATTTGCATTAAACGTCTGTAGTTGGAATCTAACTATGAATGCATGTTTATTTCACCTTCACAGGGCTGAACCAGAATGATTAGAAGTGAACAATTCTGGCAGAAAAGGGGAGTTTTTAGAAGATCCAAAAAAAAACCTCTTCCCCCCAGACATTTAAAGTTTTTTGTTCTGCAGGAGATTGTAGCTCCAATCAGAGCCAGCTGTTCTTCTGCCTGAAAATTTATTGTATTTAGCCAAATAAATTTGAGTATAAGAGACCCAGGAACAAAGTGCCAACCCTTCCACTATTTCCTATTTTAGGGCCACTTTTAAAATAATAATAACATCATATATTTTAAGAAGGTACTTGGTTGATACCTAGGACACTGGCAGCAACCCGTAACAACCATTAGCACCAGTCAATGTATTTGTGATTGTTCAGTTGACTGAGTTTCATGTTAAATGAATAAAAGAAATAATAATAATATACCTATAACAATTTGTAATCAGGTACAGCATTTAAAAAGATAAAAAGGGATGGTTTAAAAGGCAAACATTTCTGAATAGGAAGTCTGCAATCCAGATGGGTTCAAGAGATTTACTTAGATTTTTGATTTTTATCATATGTAGGCATCTGCGTTCTAAATGTCATACATATGGACTTCTTTAAATAAATACATTTTGAATGCAATTATCTTTTTAACTGCATTTCAGCCATTTGTTTAGTTTCCAACATGCCAAAAAGCTGCCTCTGTTTGACATCCAAGACGATGTTCAGGAAGTTGTAGCTACCAGTCCAAAGACATTAGAGCTTCCAGATACAAGAGTCAGACCAGGCAGTTCTTCCCTGCAGAAAGATCCTGTGAAGAGACCGGGAAACTACAATACAGCCCATGAGAGGCATGAAGAGTTCCAAGATGCACCAACATCACTTCAAAATCAAACTAAGAGTAGGCTTGTCATAGTGGAAACTCAAACCAAAGAGAGTAAGGAGATACCAGCAGCAAGCCAAAACCATGCCAAAACTTTGGTTGAAACGCGATCATTTAATAAAGATGGGAAGAATAATTCACCAGCCTCCAACAAAAAGGAAAAAACAAATAAAGGTATGGCACCAGGAAATGAAGAAAAGGAGAAAGCAAAGGCACCAGTACCCCCAAGAAAGCAGACTGCAGGAAAAGCAGTCAAACAACAACAGTTTCCTGTTAAAAATGCCACACTGCCCTCTAGAGCAAATCAAACTCACCTGAGAAAGCAATCCAGCAAAACAAACCTAATTAAAGAACACTCTGCCAAGGCATCGACATCTGATGTTCAACATGTCACACATCCGGCTCCTTTAGCAACAACCCCTAAAAGGTTAAAAGCAGCTGACTTTAAATCTGAGCCCCGTTGGGAGTTTGATGACATTTACCTCTTGGATAATTCGACGCCACCATCGGTAAGTACCATAGTACGACCTTACCATAACTTTCTTAAAAACGTGTGTGCTTGCTGCAACACACATGCACGTTAATAATTATATTCTGTGATATAATCAAACAAGGGGTAGGTTTTATTGTGATGTATGATGCTTCCTGTTCTCTTCACTTAATGGCACTTAATTTTTCTTGGAGACCATATATTATGAAGGCCCATCCTGGGCTGCAACATCTGCTTAACTTCACTTGTAGCAGAACTCAGTGAGAGTAAGTATCATGCTTGCCTGCATGGTTCTTCCAACTTTCAGACAGTTTTGGAATTGAACTCTCCAACCCAGAGGTGGGTTGCTGCCAGTTTGGACCAGTTCACTAGAACCGGTAGCTGGAATTTCCCCCCACTTGCCGAACTGGCAGCGACAGCTGGCTGGACATGCCCCCGAAGTGATCCTCAAGCCAAAAATCGGTGCTTAGGATTATTTATTGGAATACCTGACAATGTGCAGATCAGATTTACTTTGAGATCTCATTCATATCAATTATTGTCAGAACTCTGCAAGATAGTCAACAAGGATGGAAAGCTGCTGTGATTGGGCAATACTGTTTTTTCAACCACTTGTCTTGTGTAACTTTTCTTCCCTTCTTTCTCCACTTCTTAGACCTGCCCAGATTCTCTGGGGAACAAGGCTGCCAAATCTGATTGGTTACATGACGTTTTCCTACCGAACATCACAGTCTTCATGGACAGGAGTCACTTCAGTGACAGCGAATGGAAGCGTATGGACCATTTTGCTCCACCGTTTGGCTTCATGGAGCTAAACTTTTCACGTGAGCCTCTCTATTATGGGGCGGCATAGTGTGGGTTGAAAAACAAGACTACTTCTTCTGGTAGAAGATACTAGAAGTCATATACTGAGTCGGTTATCAATCCATCCACCCAAAACCTGCTCCATGTTTCCCCATCTTGTGATAAGGGAAAAGTCCATATTCTCCGCATCATCCTAAGAAAAGAAGAAACAAAAGTCACTAGATTATTGACATGTGATTGCATTAATATCTACTACAAAATATATTGGCAATAATAGGATTGGTTTACTATGCACCATAGGATGATGCCAACAATTATAGCCTTTTTCTATGTCTTAAATTGCCTTATCTCCCAGTGGTGTTTTGCTCCAAAATTTGAGTGCAATATTACTGATCCTCAGGACTAAATACAATCCCATTAAACACATGAGTGGAAAATGGTCCTTCATACAGAAAAATAGTGAGGAAAAACAATGAGAGCAAATAGTCTCTCATCTGATGACTAAAGCAAGGCACAGGATCATATCATCATAGCACAGAACCAAGTTATTTGTGGGGGCCCTTATCTCCAATTATTTCTGCCCATCCCACCTGATCTGACATAGCAGGCATGCTCCAGAGGAAAGGGGTCCCAAAAGTATGCCTTCTCTGTCATGATCCCTACTTTATGGAAACACCCCACCTCCACCCCCAAAGACCCTCTTGGTCTTCCATAAGGCCTTTAAAATCTGGCTATTTCTCCAAACCTTAAGTGAATGTGATTCATATGATTTCAGTGTTGGGAGGTGTTTTTTTTTCCAGTTAAACCCCAATGAATTGTACTGTATTGATGGATATTACCTGTACCATTATTTTATTTATTATCATTATTGTTGCTGCTTTAAATTGTTGTTAGTTGCCCAGACTCATATGCTGAGAAAGATGGACATAAATAAAATTCTGCTGAAAGATTTGCCCTGGCTACAAGTTATCTTCTAGGTATAATTTAATTTTTAAAACTCTAAATGTCTTAGGACACAATTACCCGCAGGAGCACTTCTCCTGCTATGAACCTATCAGGTTACTTAGATTAGCTGGAAAAGAAACTCATCTGAAGATGGTCCTGCTGCTAGAAAGTAAACTTTTGGAACTATGGAAAAGTATGTGTTCTCTTATAGCGTTACCAGACTAAGAAACATGTTCCATAGGAAGCACATTAATGAAGGTGTTTGGCTTTCATTCAGAGTAGAGCAATACTTCTGTGCAATAGACTAGGCATGCAAGGGACCAAATTCCATTATAATGTAATGATATAATTATATGCACATTATAATATTAGGCAAATAATTCACTTTTTGCTATTGCATCTGTGCAATACAGAATGCAGGTGGGGGGATTGCTAGAAAGGGATGACTGCTAGGAAGTCCAAGTCCCCTGGACTCTCATACACCATAGCCAGGCTCCTCGGGAGAAAAAGCAGTGGGAGTGATTTACGATCTTCTCTGCCAACTTCCCTATTGATTTTTCTTGTGGGAAACTGGCAGGGAAGGTTACAAATGACAATCATATGACCATGGGGCACTGCAACCATCTTAAATGTGAGCTGGTTGACAGGTGCTCAGATCACAATCATATGACTGGAGGGGTTTGGTCAGAATTTCAAGGGCAGGTCATAAGTACCCTTCATGCCGCACCACTGTAATTTTGATAATGGCTGCTAAACCATTGTAAACTGAAGACTGCCTGTATAATAATAGAATCTTGCATGTACCTCTTTCTGTTTTCTATACTCCAGTGATTTGGAAAAAACATTAGCTTTTTATTTTCCTGATCAGGGTTATGAGATGGCACTGACAATTCCAGATTCAACTTGTATCAGGGAAGATCATAAACTCTATGCACAACTGAGCTTTCCATGCCAGGACAAGATAGTCAATGTAATATAGTCTAATTTAGTTTTTCAGCTATGCCTGAATTGTTTGTTGTGTCCTACCCGGTTTGAACCTGTCTGATTTTATGTAACCTGCTAGCCTCTTCCTATGAATAATTGTGTCTCATTTCTTTCCAGTGGTAAAAGAAGTGATATCCATGCTTCCTTCTAAACCCTACCATCACAATCTCTTTGCGCGCAACAACAGTCGGACCTCCAAGTGCATCACCTGTGCAGTAGTAGGAAATGGAGGGATACTGAATAATTCCAGAATGGGCAAGGAAATTGACTCTCATGATTATGTGTTCCGGTAAGAGGAACTGTAGTTCTGCAGAAGGCCTGAAGTTGTATGCAGCTTTACCTATTAAGATGCCACCTGCACAGTCACAATTCTTCTGCTTTCATTCCTGAAGCATAGCTACCTCCTCCCCTCCAGCTTAGCTGCTGCATCATCTATGTTACAGCAGGAACTCTTTAGCCAGGTAGTCACTCACCTTTCAGAAGACTGCTGAATGCAGAAATAAAAAGCAGCCCCCAAAGCGTACTGGAGTAGGCAGCTGTATTGGCCCTCTTTGTATTCTGTGCTACTACAGCAAGGTTTGCAGGTGCTGGCTATTTCCACCCCACTTTTCTTAACCTGCACTTGGAGGAACAGAACTGGAAAATGGCTCTTCAGTTGCCACTTCATGGAAACCAGTAAGCTTTTTTTGGGACCAGGAGAACTAGCACCAAATATACTTACCGTATTTTTCGGAGTATAAAACGTACCAGAGTATAAGATGCACCATAGTTTTTGGGGAGGAAAATGTAGGGAATCTGCCTACCAGGTATTCATCTCGCTAGCATCCTTAGTCTGGTCAGCTTCAGCACATTATTTTATCCCCTGGTTAGGGCTGGAAAAAAAAAGCTTCTTCGGAGGGAGTAGCAATGAAAAAAGCCTGCAAAGACTTAGGGCTGGGGAAAAAAAGCTTCTTCGGAGGGAGTAGCAATGAAAAAAGCCTGCAAAGATCACTTCACTCGCTAACGCCTTGTTAAGGCTGTAAAAAAGCTTTGAAAAAGCTACATTTGGAGTAAAATTTCAATCCTCTTTTTTTGGGGGGAAAGTACGTCTATATAGTTATGATATAACTATATGATATAGTTATTGAATTATATAATGATATAGTTATTGAATTTCATCTAGAGCTAGTTCTCAACTTACAGCCATTCATTGATGGGTCATTTGAAGTTACAACAGCATTGTAGAAAGGGATTTATGACCGGTTTTCACACTTATGACCATTGCAACAATCACGCGATCAAAATTCAGACACTTGGCAGCTGACTCACATTTATGACGGTTGCTGTGTCCCAGGTTCATGTGATCACATTTGTGACCTTCCGACAAACAAAGTCAACGGGGAAGCCAGATTCACTTAACAACCGTCTTACTAACGTCACAACTGCAGTGATTCACTTAAGAACGGTGTCAAGAGAGATCGTAAAACGGAGCAAAATTCACTTAACTGCCTTGCTTAGCAGTGGAAATTTCGTGTTTTTAGTTGTGGTTGAGGCAGTCTGCAAAAGTGGGTTAAAAAGAAGGAAAAACTCACAAACAGAATGTCTTCACAAATTTGGACTAAAACACTAACAATGGCTCTTATTTTAGGAGCATAAGATTGCAGGAGAACAGCATGTCATCGTTACCAGATAAGAGAGATTAAATTAAAAAGAAAAAAAAAAGCTGGAATGAGAACAAATTAACTCCTACATTTTTTTTCCACCAAGTTTGATTTAATTTTGGATGTATCTGTCAAGAACAAGATCCATCATCTGCAAAGTTAATGCCCCAAATAATCCCTACGGCAAGTTTAGCTGCATAAATCTTATAGCAATAGACTTATATATCGCTTTATAACCAGGGGTGGGTTCTAACTTATCTCACCGCCAGTTCGCTGCCTCCTGCGCCGTGTGGGCATGTGCATGCTTTGCACGCGTGTGCATATGCAGTAGAAAAACATTCAAAAAAATCCCCCCTCAAAAGGCCAAAAACAAAATGGCGACACATGCGCAGTGCCGGAAACTTGGCTTCTGCGCATGAGCAGAAGGAAAAAAAAACAGATTAAAAAAAAAAGTTCTC
>JANHFT010008556.1:76017-91599 GCA_032467955.1 Pseudoxenodon macrops
GCAACAAGGTGGATGGACTTGGTTACAGTAGTGATGAATGCAACATTGGAAGACCCAGGTTAAGGATAGGCCATCATAGGTAATGTTTATCTATGATTTCTAGGAGCTGGAAATGACACAGAACCAATCAACTCTATTAAACAAATATAGAATTGCAGCCACAACATTTTATAGACAACTACCACCAATGAGTTATTGATCTGGATTATTTTCTGGCTTTTATTCACCATGTTTCCTGGTCTCCTGAAACCATGGTACTTCTGGAGCTGTGGTCTAAGACCATTTCAAAGGACTGATCCAAGATCCAATTGAGCAAGTGAAACCACCTGCTAGGAAACTTATCCCAACAAGACCATTTGAGGGGCCCAGTAAGTCCACAACTTTGGTTTGGTTTAATTCTTGTAAGGCCAGCAACTTCCTAGGAGCTGAATTGCAAGTTGTAACTCAGTAGAGGGCCTTGATGGGCTTCTGCCTGCTTATGATCACAGTGGTTGGGCTCCGTCCAGTTTGGGGGAGCAGAGCATTTGGCTCAGAGGTGGGTTCCTACCAGTTCTATCCAGTTCTATAGAGTAGGTAGTAACTCCGCAATGATGTCACAGAGCCGGTTCTGTCGGTAGCTCTGTGGGCGGCGCCATCTTGGATTTTGCTTCTGCACATGGGCAGAAGCTAGTTTTTGACTGCCACGTGTGAGTGAGCTCATGCGCTTTGTGTGCACGCTCAAACCGTGACCCTGAGCGAACCAGCAGTAAGAAGATCCAGAACCCACCTCTGGTTTGGCTTCAGAGGGGTTCAAAAGGTTTCTCTTTGAGATAAGCAAAAAGCTGTCAAGTGATAAATAAAGCCAAGGACTCTGTCTCTCTCCACTTCAATGACTTCAGCTGTAGACGAAATGAACTGACAATTGAAGTCTTCCTTCTTTTATGAGAATTTCTTCCCCGAGGCTGAAATATTACTAGGACAGGTAGCTCAGGTTGGAAACTGAAAACAGATCTCAAAATTTGCTGCAAAACAAGCCCCACCCACAGGGATGTCTGCAGATGGGGGGATAAAATAAACATCTGCCTCTTTTGTACATACTTTCTGACATTGCACATGCAGACAAAAGGGGGAGAAGCCAGAATAGTGCTTTTGTTATTTTGTCAAAACAACCAGCGGCTGCAGATACTCGATCTGCCCATATATGTCATACTCCCCTACCAGTCAACTGTTGTCCATAAAATGGTTATAGCTTGGAGCAGCTGCTTCAGGCAAGCAAGTTCGGAGGAGCATAGACCTCATGTTCAAGGTAAGCTTTTTTGTATTCCAAAACAACGGAGGATGTTTTAGCCGCAGAATATTTAAGTCAATCTGCTCAATTTTTTAACAGGAAATTAGGAAGAGAGAGAGATGCCCTATACATTATCCTTTCTTTGTCCTGAATTCATATAGTTTCTTGCTAGGCTTGTGGGGATTCAGTTAGGTAATCAAGCCAAATCAGAAATGTTTCTCCAAAGAAATTTGAAAATTACTGCCTGAAAGATCCTATTGTGCATACATGTGTATGCCTTTACATAAGAAAGGGTCTATTCAGCATTACACATGTTTTATTGTGCCTGAATATTGTAGCTAATGAAGATAAGCAGAGTTCAAGCCAAGCCAGCACATGTTTGGGGCTAGGCCTTCCTACATGATGCATTGAGTGAGTTCGCCTGGATGGGAATGAATTCAGAAGATAGGAATGTGACTCACAAGTAGTACAATTTTATTCCACTGGATAAATGAAGTCCTGGTTAGGCCGTATAATACGCGTTTACTAACCTGGTTCCTCTTCAGTGGATAAGACTGAACCTCATTGTTCCCAATTAAAACTGTAGGGCAGAGGTGGGTTCCTACCGGTTCTATCTGGTTCTATAGAGTAGGTTCTGTCGGTGGCTCTGTGGGCGCCGCCATCTTGGATTTTGCACACCCGCTCAAGGCGCGACCCTGAGCGAACCGGCAGTAAGAAGATTCAGAACCCACCTCTGCTATAGGGCAACCATGTAGGGAAGGCTGGGCAGGGAGAGACCGAATCTACCACATTTCTTGCCTTCAAAGGTAGCTTTTGAATTAACCCTTTACTTGGAAGCTCTTCACTTGCAGCTGGAGAGCAAAGTACCAACCAATCCTTTTCTTTAACTACTTGTCTTATGAAAGACAAGAAAATATATTTTTCTCAGTGTGCGCGCACTGTTTTCCTGTCAGCCCTATCCAAGCTGGCTCTCTAGTAAAGAAAGGATGAGGGTCACTCCAGAGAATCCTTTCATCTCCTTCTTCATTCTGGCTGATGCCCATCTACCACCTAGGTCACGGTTTCTAACCTCTGCCTCTCCTGCCTACTCCAGGAGTTCTGCCCAGCCATGGAGTCTGAGAGCCTCCTCTCTCCAAGCGTCACCCTCCTCTTGGTCACTCTCGTGAGACAATATCTGTGACATGGTAGCTTGGTGGCTCCGGGTTGACCAGTTTTGTAGACATTAGGCCTAATGTCAGCCCTGTCCCAGCTGGCTCTCTAGGAAAGAAATACTTGCTTGACTCCATCTGAAGGTTACAAGGATCTTTTTAGTAGAAACAACTGGATGCAGCAAAAGAAAAGCCAGATCTGAAGAAAATCCACGCAAACTGTTATCTTGTTTCAAACCCTTAGTGCGCCCCCACTTCACCAGTCCATCATGGTGGGATGGTAGCTGGCTGTAATGAGAACAGGACACTTTAAGAAGCAGTTAAGATTTCATTCCCAGGTCTTGGGTGCCCCAAAGTACTTGAAGTGACCAGATGAAACTGGCTCCCACCTCTGCTTCCTGTTTGTCCTGGTCTCCCTCCCCCCCCCTCAGTTTCCCCTCTTTTTCAACAAGTACTCTACTCTTACCCCCTCCCATCTTTCTCCCTCTCAGGATTGTGGTAGGCTGCAGCACAAGTGATGGAGTGGGCAGCCTGACATTTCCTTTTACCCATAAAAGGCTATAGCAAGCTTGTGCAGATTCAGAATAGAAGGTCTACATCACACCACTTGGTCTTTTTGATGAACATGTTCTAGAATTTGTTTCTGCTAGAAAGCAAAATTCTGTTCCTTCACCGCGGTTGATAAATCCTGAAAGCATGTCTTTTTTATACTATTGTAAGAGTTAGTTTTTTTGTGGTTTTTTTTCTAAATCAGTACTACTGCTAATAAACTCTATTAAATGAAATAAATTGCAGGAGTACGAATGTGAAATTAAGCACTTAAATTATCTAAGATGAGCAAGATTTATGTTCTTTCTCTAGGCACATGCACACACACCAATAGACACAATCTTATTCATTTTTAATAATGCAAATAAGGGTCATAGCTTTCATCTAACCTCACTATGTAGAGAGTCCTAACTTTTCATTGTAAAATGGGACTTCAAATATTGCCTTTTTCTTCCTACCATTGATTGTCCTGCCCTCTAATTTTCCTAATGAGCACCAACTTTTGTTTCCTGGCACTGATATTCTTAATTTCTATCCACATTGGAACAAGAAAGCTTTTTATAACAAGACTGAGACCATAATAGCTATGATATTGAGAGGCACCTTATGTAAGATGTTACTCTGACCCTTAATGACCCATGTTTGACTACTTACCTGGTGTACTGATTTTCAATGAGAACACACGGGAAACAAATCCAGGTACCCAAATTTCTTCTGGTTTCTCTTCCACAATGTACCTTAAAACAAAATTCTGAAGATATATAAGAGCCCCGAAGAAATATGAAATATTGTATGCATATCTCCAAGCTTCAACTGAAAATGTGAAAACACATTAATACGACACATTTACCCTGCAACCCATCTCAAGCTTGCAATCCAATTGCTGTAAATGCTGTTATGCCTAGAAGGCAATGTTTTTTTCAGAAACTGCAATAATTTCACAGGATATTACTGGTTTAGTCCCTTTTCTTCAACATAACAGCCTGGTTTTTAATGTTATTGCTATCTGTTTGATCATAAAGTGTGCAACATTATTTTCTTACTTCGGACAACAGGGCTTCAATTTTGATATAACATTATTTAAGCTGCCAAAGCCAAAAGATTACAGAATTAAATTCATTTTATGTGTTTAATTTTATCTCACCTTTATTATTTTTATAAATAACTCAAATAGGCAACATACCTAATATGCCTTCCTCCTATTTTCTCATTTGAAGACATCGTTCTTAAGAGTTTGAAAAAGCATAAATCAATAACAGAATTTGGATTTCATTTCTGATGTACAGTTTTGTAAAGATTTGTCCCCAGCAACTTTTATCTATCACACAGAGTTGGCTTTCAGTTCTCTAACACTAGCAATTCCAGTATGTTTACGAAGCAGCAGCAAAATAGCTGTTAGGCAGTGGTGGGATTCAAATAATTTAACAAGCGGTTCTCTGCCCTAATGATTTCTTCCAACAACCAGTACACTAAATGTTCTGACCCGAGGCTTCCCAAGATCATGAAACAAACTCTTTGTCCCAACAATAATCCCTTTTATTAATTTAATGTGAATTCTGTTTATTCACAACTGGCAAAGTCTTTCAGGAGAGGATTTACAGTCACAGACCTTATCTGGATTGGAGAGCTGACAGGTCGATATCTGCAGAACTTGGCAAGGAGTCTCGGAGAGTCACGAACCAATTAGTGAACTAATCGTCTCCTGCAAACTGCACTCCCCTTTCACTCCTCATTTATTTCCTCTGGCCTTACTCCCAAGTCGGCCCCTGTTCTTTACTTGTTCCCGTCATCTGGCAACTCTGCACATGCACACACTGGGAACAGGCTCAAGCTGTTCGTCTGCCTTACTGATGTCTGATTCTGAAGGCAGCTGATAGCTGGCATCCGTCTCTGGCCTCTTCTCTGCCTTCGACACAGAATCCTCCAGGACTGACCCATGTTCCTCCCCAACCTCCTCACTGTCCAAATCTGCTTCCAGCTCCACTGGCCACTGACAGGCCACAACACCAAACTGCTCATAAAATTAACAACAGGTTCTCCCAAAGTGGTGCAAACTGGCTGAATCCCACCACTGCTGTTAGGCCAGATATCTAATATGGTTCCTCTGGACACCAGAATTTGTTTATTTGTTTTATATTTCAAATTTCTAGGCCACCCATCCCCAATCTCTGAGCAGTTAACATACAGTATAAAAAGAGCAAAACAAAAGTGTAACAAAACCTAAAAATAGCACTAGCCCATAGTGCTAAAAACAGATATAACGCTCCCAATCCTCCCACTTATGACTGCAGGACTGCTTGGATCCTTACAACTTTTATTGATATTGTTTCCTGATTGCTTATTTGTACCCTATGACTATCATTACGTGTTGTACCTTATCATTCTTGACAAATGTATCTTGTCTTTTTATCTACACTGAGAGCACATGCACCAAAAACAAATTCCTTGTGTGTCCAATCACATTTGGCCAATAAAGAATTCTATTCTATTCTAATATTTGCAAAAGAATGTTAACTTCATGCTTGACTGCTTTATCCTGCAAAAATATAGGATGGTGTTCTTTTTCACCCACAGTAGTTGGGTATGATTTAATATCAATTCTAAAGAATTCTAGAGAAGAGAAAATGGTGGGCCGAAGAGGATGGTAATGATAATTTAAGATGATTATGTTAACAGTAATATGGGATCAACAGCAAATGTCAGAATCTCCTCTCATCTTCTTAGGCTCCAATAAGTGCAATAAGTATGTCTGGTAAAGTCTTTGACATAAAGATAGAAAACCTTTGCACTACAAGTTTTTAAACATCATTTTGCATAATGTCATAACCCCCTCCCCAAATAATAATTTTAAGAGTGGCAAAAATATCATGAGACTCCAGATAAGAACATAAAGATTTTATATATTTGATTGTCATCGTTGTTGTTGTAATCATCCTCATCATCAAAATCTGAAGTTGAGTAGATGAAATCCAGGGTCATCACGGATGCCTATATTACTGTTCTACCGTTTAAGCTAAATCTGAAATTTGTGATTGTATTACTGTTGCCACAAAGATAACTATAGTTCAAATTAAATAGTATTGAGGTATATCTTAATCAAGTTTGGAAAGAGCTCACTGTCTCCTGTGTCATAATATGAAAATCAGGGATTCTGATTTTATTCATACATAACACATAAAGATGAAAGAACTGGGTCTGTTTTGTTAAATATGTGCTTTCCTTCCTGATGGCTTCACAACTGTTCAAACTTCAAAAGCAATCACTATCATTAATTCATGTTTGACACACATCTTAAGGGAAATCTCTAATTTTTCTTCAGAGCTAGATTTTAATTCCAAAATGATTGCCTTTTGAACATATGGTATTTTTTGTAAACCCCATTTCCTTAAAATGTTTCCTTTTTTAAAAACAAAGTCAATTGCCTTGCACGCTTTCCATTATTGCTATCATTTCTTTCCTTATAATTTCTGCCATCGCTGATTCTGAATTAACAGCACTGAGACATTTGTACAGTTTTGCTCATGTAAAATTAAAATAAATGCATAAAATGCTTTTGCTTACTTTGGCAGTCACCCAAGCCATCAGTATTACCATGCTCTATGTCCTGTTCAAAGGCCAATCTAAACAACAGAAAAGAAGCAGAGAGTAGCATGAATATATATGTGTTCCACCTCATCGAATTCATACAGATAGCAAAACAAATAAGAGAGAAATTTATGTTTTATGGTTGCACAAAATAATTCATTTTGCTTGACTTTTCAGTTATTCCTTTAGGAGAATATGTCTATATGAATATTTTCTTTAAAAATATAAGATTGTATTTAAAGCTTTTCACTGCCACCTTGACTATGCATATGAAGGAAAGGAGGATGAAATATTAATCAGTAATGCAACTCCATGCAACTCATTCCCAGTATGTCTCAACTCAAAGATGAGCTGAGATACAAGAGTCCTCAGACTGAGGGAGACTGACTGAAGCTATTTTTCAAATGGAATGCATGTGTGGGTGTATGGGGAGAGATAGAGTTATAGGGGTAGATGAATGTTAAGATATACAGCTATCCTTTGATATCCAAAATAAGAAAGAAACCATCCAGATATTACTCAACTGCTAGGTGCAGATGATATTTGATAGGCTACGAAGATCTGGATGGGGCAAAACAAACTAAAATTTAAATCCTAACAAGATGGAACTGCTGTCAATAAACTCAATGATTTGATAACATTGACTCTAGAAGTTTCTCTGAAAGGGTTTATGCTCTCCCAAGAAAAAAAAAAGAAAGACATTGATTGTAACTTAAGAGTCCCGATGGACTTTCAATTTCTTCTCAAGCAACAGATAGAAGCTGTGGCCAGGAAGTCATTTACCATTCTTTAGCTATTGCAACTGTTGCAACCCCGTATGTACCATTCATGATTTGGTCACCAATCAATTAAACTATTCCAGGACACTCTGAAGTGATCTTTGAAAACAACTGGTGAAAATTGCGGCAGATAGATTACTGGTATAACAATTCACCCATCAAGAATAACACCAGTAATATTTTTTATTGCTCCCCATATAAACCTCTCCAAATAGCATACAAATAACAAGCATGACAGAGTTAGGGTTAAGGTTAGACTTTATGCTGTTTTAATTACTTGGCAAACTTGCTAAAAACTTGGCAAACGTGAACATAGCAGCACTTATTTTCTAAAATCGTAGAGCATCCAAGAGTCATGCTTCAAAAGAGAAGACAGAAAATGTTCAAGACTAGCAAGTCACTATTAGTCTTGAGCTGGAAAAAATGAGAACAATCTGATCTGTCTCGAGAGATCTTTTGAAATAGACGAAAAAAACCAAGCACAGGTCAATTGTCCGCCTGAAATGCCACTCTGGAAGCAGGGACAATAAGAAGCATGCATGTCTGTAGGTTTTCAGTGAAGCTTCTAACAAATGTTAAAAAGAACATTGCTCAGTATTATAATTGAAATAAATACATTCTCCCATGGCCAACTCATACTTACGTTGCTCCAGGTAGAAGCTGCATGCATGCTCCATTTTCTTTCATCCATCCACAGTATGGGTCCCTAGAAGCTATGCAGGCCCTTAATAGAGGAAACATGTACACATCACTCTGTAAATCCTTTGTTATTATTACTTCTGTGTCAGTATCAACATGTCAGTGTATGTACTGTAGAGGAAGTGATATTGAGGAATACGTACTTTTTGCATTTGCCATGACGCTCACATCTTCCCAGAGGCACTCTTATCAAACAGTTTGAAAATGCTACATAGAGGGCACGGCTTTGCTTGTCCAGTTGCATACCCATAATTCTCTTGTCCTCCACCCCATCATAGCTGCACCTAATTTAGATGAATGGGTTGAATAGTCATTTCCATTAGTCTTGAAAACTTTTGAATATAAAACAAATATAAAATAGAATAAAATCTGGTGCATATACATATTTCATTTAGACTAATATATTTGAATAACCCAATTTAAATCCTTTATTATATGAACCAAATGTTTGATTTGATGTAGTGTGCCAAAGAGATGGAAGGTAATGTAAGTTGCTGGAGAATCACAAGTATGATTTGTTTCCTTTCTGGTAAGGTCTGAGACAACCAATGGAAGAAGGTACTGGAGAATGGGTGGGAGGAAAGGATCTATTCCTCACCTTTTGCTCTAGAACCATCATATGATTGAACCATATATTGGAGAATATCCTAACTCACAGCTATCATAAACCGAGAAAGGGAATAGCATTGCTTTTCATTTTTCCACATGGAAAGTAAGCCTTAATGAACCATTTTGGCATCAGTAAACAAGGAGAAAAAATATATGGAGTTTTAGGCTTGGCCAAAATATCTAGTTCACGCCTTCACCCTCACTCTAAGAGGGGGCACACCACACCCTCACGCACAAACACATGCTGCCTTTCATGTGAGATATTCAACTAGATTACTAGAATATTTGCTATATTTAAAATAAAAAAATAAAATTATTTAATTAAATACTTTTAAAAAATGAAAGTGAAGATCGGAAGTTATTTTTGAAAGATAACATTGATGCACAGTTACAACTGGAGTTAAGTTCAAACAAAATCCCAAATAATTTTCTCAGGGATGAGAAAGAGTTTCTTTGAATGCCTCCCATTCTACTATTTACATTTTATCTACATATCTGTATATAATCCTGTCTGTAGTATAATTATTTACTGGGAAGTATTGGTTTTAATCTTTTTTTCATAAATCTATATCAATATAAAAGAGAATACTATATTTAAAAATAAAAAAAATAATTGCCCTAGGGATTCTCTCCCATCAGAAAAAAACCAATAGATTCAGAACTAACTTGTTGCTAAATAATGTAATAAAAGAAAGAACCATTGATACACACTTTTCAGAGTTGTAAATGCTCATCTCCTCCAGGAAAAGGCTGTCATTTAGAAAACCACTGTTCCCTGTCCTGACCAAGAACTTCAAAATAATTCCTTTTTCTGATCCAAGGAAAACCACAGTATGGTTCTGATTTGGGCCAGCAGTATTATCTACAGCAATTTTCGTCAAGCGGTATCTGGAATGACAGCATTATAGTTTTAATCACTACAATAGTCTTTAAAAAAAAATAATTCAGATACAAGCACAATTCTGCGTTTTCACAGATAGAAATTCTTTTCCCAGCATAAAACCAGGTTTAGCCTGGATTAAGATGAAGCTACCACAAGATTGATTTCTGAATCTATTCAGTGCTTTACAACACATCTGAACAGCTGACAGATTATAACTTTCTTTCTCTCTGACAAAGTTGTTTTGGATCAGGCACTTTCATTCTATCAGCAGTTTTTTGAAAGAGCAATGTGCAATACCTTTGTCTGGTTTGAATCAAAATACTGCACAGCTGTGGTAATACAGAATGTAGGGCACGCATATGTGCAAAGCTTGTGCTTTGCAACGGGAAAATAAGGATCAACATATTTTACTGTTGTTGGATTCTTAATCAGAAAGCCAGTTTCTTCCAATTGTATAAACCCTTTCCCCACCCAGACATATCTTAAAATAAGTAAGCACTTGCATACTTGTGAGTGTGCATGAATACAGCAAGGTGTAAATCTACTTGTAAAATGAAGTTTACATATCAGCTGGTATATTTTCCAGACACTCCAATTTACAGATTCTGAAGGCTGTTTGTTTATATGATCTTGAAGGAGAAAATTATTATTTCCTTTCTTATGCTGACACATCATTATTTGGATGTCAACATTACCCTCTGAACATTTGTATAAATATTGAACCTTCCTTAACATATCCTGACAGACCTCAATACATCCTGAAAACATCCCATAGAAATTTTATATCCGGCCAATGTTTCCTTCAGTTACCCGATTATTTTACTCAGAATTTTCTATTGGAGTCATTTAAAATTATGACTCAAATGTAAATACAGAAGTTAGTATTTCCTTTGAAATATGGTTTGAGGGAAACCTGGTAAAAATTACTAACATTTTTCTAGTCACTACAATGTATAAAACAGTACTATGGCAATTACCTCATGCCTATGCTTGCTCATAAACACTTAAAACATGTCATAATTGGCTACTTTAATAGTCTGTCTATTTCAGAATTAGATTTCAAAACATAGTCAGTTCATTTTAGAGAGATTCTATTAAATCTTCTCAAAGATAAATCTTGTAAATAATTTGATCATTCTGTATACTTCCTTCCTTTCCTTTAATACCCTGAACTTCAGATTATTTTTCAACAATATTTTAAGTAATATTGTTCTTGGTGCTGGTTTTAGAAGCCAAGGGCTGTCCTGTTTGCTTAATTATCTTTAATTCTCATTTTGTTTAATTATCAATTATCAGTTTAAAATCCAAATTATTGAGAACCGGGACAGATATATGTGAGTTCTAAATCTCAAATTTGGGGATAGAACAGAACCCTAGTGAAGAAATAGGAAGAAAAGTTATTTACCTAACCATAGTGCGGAGAAACCATGGCTTGTTCACAACTGATGGTACTGCTTCATCCATGAGGGAATGGGTTTTGATGAAATTTAGTGTGTCATCTGGAAATTCATTGGAGGATGTGTATTTTTCAAGTGAACTGGAGCCTGCACAGGAACCTGGCCTAAATCAAAAACAGGTTGGAAGGAAATATGATTATGTTGCTTCTTAGTGCAAATATTCTGGACAAGCTGTTTTCATAAGCATCTGTTATTAGCTGAGAATGTGCCAGAGGCTTTGTAGAAGAAACCCAACAATACATAAGGCTTCCAACTGAAGCTATTTTGTATTTGGTCTTTGGTCTATAGTCTTTCCATGACTCAACATTCGGAAGTTACTTCCGTGAATACTAAATTTAGGACTATTAGTAAATATAAACATATTTAACAGAATATTAAGTTTGTACGTTTATATTTTGTAAAGATGTGCTCAGCTCATCCACCCACATGGTATGCCAACACACACACAGTCTGGCAATGTTCGGTTTATTTTTATTTCAAATTTAAGTCTCTTAGAATTAAGATAACTATGTTGAATGCAGAAGAGAATACCATATTTTTCGGAGTATAAAACACACTATTTTCTCTGCTAAAAGAGGCTGATAATTTGGGTACGTCTTAATACTCCGAATGTAGCTTTTTTGAATTTTTTTTCAGACCTAACGAGGTGCTAGCGAGTGAAGCGATCTTTGCAGGCCTTTTTCATTGCTACTTCCTTCGAAGCAGCTTTTTTTTCAGCCCTAACCAGGGGATAAAATAATGTGCTGAAGCTGACCAGACTAAGGATACTAGCCAGATGAATACCTGGTTGGCAGATTTTCCCCCTATTTTCCTCCCAAAAAACTAAGGTGTGTCTTATACTCAGGTGCATCTTATACTCTGAAAAATAAGGTAATTCATGGTTTCCCCCCACTTCATAAATATAAGTATATCCTTTTGCCACTCTTTAAATGGGGCATCAGTTGTCAAAACAGGTGTTGTCCACAACAAAAACATCGTTCTAGATTTAAAAAACACTCATTTTTATCTCTCCCAGCAATAGTATTTGTAGTTCCTCCCATCTCAACATGGTTGGTATTTTTTAAAATCTTCATTCCATGCCTGAACATTGTTGTTTTGAGATGAGATACAATTCGTATTTGTCATAGTGATATCCAGATATTTTACTTGCATTTCAATCTTAAAACCTGTTTTACTCATCAGTTCCAATCCTCTATTGTCATGTTTGTTAACATCTTCATCTTGTGTTTGTTGGTCTGAAAACCCGCTAATGTACCAAATTCCCATTTTTTCCCCCATTAATGCTTCAATTCCCTTTAAAGGATCTTCCAAAACTAACGCCAAGCCCTTAACGAATATATTTCTTTTTTAGCCTTTACTCCCACAATCCTCTCTTCTTGTCTTCTATCTCTATTCAGCGTTTCAATAACCAAAGTAAACAAAGAGTAGAAACTTAGGGCATTCCTGTCTTGTTCTTTTTTTGTAGATCACAAGGCTTTTGTTAGATCTCCATTTTTTTTTGTGTTTTCTTTGAAGCGTAAATCAGTCTGACCTATTTTATAAACACTTCTCTCCAAAGTTTTTGTCTTCCAAAACTTTGAGGAAGAAAAGCCAATTCAGATCGTCAAAGACGTCTCTACGTCTAAGAAAATCATCAGAAATTGTTTTCATGTTTCTCTAAATATTCCAAAATCTGCAACCCATTTCTAATATTCTCCTTTAATTGTCTTTACCTACATTGTTTGCTACATTTTAGGCAAATAGTATCAGGCATGAAGAATCAGGACCATATTACAACAGAGGTGGTTTCTTAATGGTCCGGTCCGGTTCTACTGAACTGTTAGTAAGTTACCAGCACCGGTTCAGTAGAATCGTTAACGACCCGGGGCTGCCACGCCCCCAAGCTGGTTCTTTCGCCTAAGGCACCGCCATCTTGGATTTTGATTCTGCTTCTGCACAGAAGCTTTTTTAAAGCACTGCGCATACACGTGTGCAAAGTGTGCATGCACGTGTGCAAAGTGTGCATGCACGTGTGCAAAGTACCCATGCACGTGTGCAAAGTACCCATGCGGCCGCAGCGCGCCCCTGAGCAAACCGACAGTAAGAAGATTTAGAACCCACCTCCGCATTACAAGTTACAGTAAGCTGATTTATTGCTCATGCCTATATCCAAGAATCTAGTCAGCACTAAATTTTTGCTATTCAAGGAGGGTTGGATATAGATCAGTTGTGGGAATGTAATGACTCCAGGCTCATTCCCTTCTTCACTCCACCTCCAGGCTCTGCCTGCCCTTCTACTAAGAATACCCACATCCTCGTGAATGAATGCTTGCAAAATAATCTTCAGCCTATCAGCCAGAATGATTGTAAACAAGTTGCAGTCATTCTTGAATAATGATTTTGCCCTATGGTTTCGTGTTAAAGTCAAATCTCATCCATCTTTAGCTATTAGTTCTACTATTAGTGGCCTCTTTCCAATTCTATGGCCTCTTTCCTCCCTGTAAAATAGAGTTCATCCTATTTTGTAAAGAATGTCAAAGTTCATCCTCAAAACATTTATAATAAGAATCTGGTAATCTGTCTACTCCAGGCAATTTTCCTGGTTGAATCTTTTTTATAGCTTCAGAAACACCTTATTTATAGCACCTTATTGTTTTAGGTCCATCCAAAATCTGGTTCTGTTCCTATATAATACTGAGTAAATTTTGTTTCTTTAGGTGGTCATTTATTTTCTCCGTAGAGGTGTCATTTCTTTTATAAAATTTGGAATATTAATTAAATGCTTTTGCACAGCCATACTATCCATTCATAAAGTATTTTGTCGTGTATATTCGTATCATTTTCTTTCTTTCTTTTCTCCTTTTGTAATTTATATGCCAAACACTTCCCTGGTTTGTTTGCAAACTCAAAGGTTTTTGGCTTTGCCCAGATCAATTTTTTCCCCTGTTTCTCAGACTTATAAAAGTTTAATTTGTTCAGAAATACTTACCTTCTCTGGAAGTTTCATTTTATTCTTTTCTCTTTAATTCATCCAAAATAACTTGTTGCAGAATCCAATCTGAGTTGGTCGCCGGAAGGGATAGGTTCCACTTATCTTCCCTACCAGTTTGGGTCGTGCCAGCAGTGCGTGTTTTGCATTTACCCCATCGCATCCGGGTAAAAACCCTCTGCAAATGCGCAGGAGGCTTTGTGCATGCGCAGGGGGTTATTTTTTAGGTAATTTCAACCAGGAGGAACGATTTCCTGCTGGAGGACTAGTTCAGGGGCGTGGCCAGCCGGCCACCATTGCCAGTTCAGTGAGTGGGGGCAAATTTCCACTAATGGTTCTACAGAACCAGTCCAAACCAGCAGCAATCCACCCCTGGTCAGGGTTTTGTCTTCCAAGCTTTCGGACTCGTGAGGAGCCTATCCTCAGGGAACCTCCGAAGTTCAGGGAACTTCGGAACAAGCTTGGAAGACAAAACCTCTGGTCCCGGTGACCGACCCAGATTGGATCCTGCAACATTATCCTGGGACACGTATATCCGCCTTCATTCGTGAAGATAGCTTGTGTTTGGAGTTTCCTTTGGCATGTGCTACTACGCTGTATAAAATCGCCTCTTGATAAAAGCTTTATTTGTGTTGGAGAGCAACTGTCCCCGTCGGGAGGAAGGGGTCAAACAGGGAATTAGTCTGAAGTCATTACGTAAGTGCAAAAGGTTTTATTTTGTGAGTAGTTTTGAACGGAGGCAGACCTGACATTGGGTCTGAACCAGCGGTGAAATCTACTTACCTTCCCTACCGGTTTGGAAGCGTGTGATATGTGCTTTTTCACCCTCCGTGCATGCGCAGAAGGCTTTGCACATGCGCAGAGGATAAAAAAAAAAACCAGAAATGATGACATTCAGGTAGGTGGGCAAAGTCTCACACAATGGCTGCCACCGGTTCTCAGAACCACTGTTGGCTGCTGCTACCTATTCTCCCGAACTGGACTGACTGGGTAGCATTTCACCCACTGGTCTGAACCGCTTCTGAATGCCTGTGAACCTTATCTGGTCTTTCGCCTGGGCAAGGTGGCAGCCTGGGAACACTCCTGTAAAACAGGCATCGAGCAATAATTTGGTCCGATTATCCACACCTGACAACTTGCCTCCCAAACTCTTCTTAAATCAGTACGTTTGTCTAAATTGTTATTTTTTTAACAAAAGGATTTTAAAAAAAGAAAGAATCTCCGGAGAATTTTCAGCTCAAGGCTAATAAGAAACAGGTCATGATAACAATCCCCACGTACATCGTTTCTGTAGAAGCTTTGTTTATTTTTAATTTCATTTTTAATATTCATTTCAAGCAAGTCAAGATGTTCCTGTCTCTCTTTTGTTCTTTGAGTCCAGCCCAAAAGCTTTCTTTTTTTTTAATTGGAACTGTGGTGTTATAGAAATGGCTAGTATATATGATTATATAAAAGTAAGAAGTTGAGGTTTCATATTATTGCCTTATTCTACTGCACCAAAAGGAGTCGGAGGTCAATGCTTCCCCCCCCTTCTACCCTAGACTTTCCTCTTTGCCCCTTTCCCTCCCCTAAGAGCCACGGTGGTGCAGTGGTTAGAGTGCAGCACTGCAGGCTACTTCTGCTGACTGCCGGTTGACT
>JANHFT010008556.1:91699-125999 GCA_032467955.1 Pseudoxenodon macrops
CTAACCACTGTGCCACCGCGGCTAATAATCTGACTTCTCCATTGGTTTTGCTTGTCAGAAGGTCGCAAAATGGTCCTGGGACACTGCAACCATCATAAATCCATGTCAGTTGTCAAGTGTCCAAATTTTGATCACATGACCATGGGGATTTTGCAGCGGTCATTAAGTGTGGAAAACGATCACAAGTCACTTTTTTTCAGTGTTGTTGTAACTTCGAATGGTATGGCTGTAAGTCGAGGACTACCTTTATTTCTGTCCATATTATAAGACCAGAGAAAAAATATTCCAGGTCCCATCAATAAAACAAGGACATCTTTTAGGTTCCAGAAGTAGGCATGCTTTTTCTGTCACTGCCCTTGTCTTCTGAAGCAGAAGCTCCCAACACCCCAAGGTCCATATGGTCCTGATGTGGCTGTCCTTTAAGAAGGTCTAAAAGACCTGACTCTTCTCATAATCATTGCTCCAAGAGGGATTAGAAAGTTATGTTCAGGGCGCCTGGTTGTTATAAGAACCAAGGCATGGTTCTTATCCTGATTCTTTAGTTTTTATATATTGATGTTTTTAATTATTTCATCTGGCCAGGGTTGCTTGGTGATTAGGTGGCCATGCAGAAGAGGAACAGAAGACAGGTGAAATTAGGGTGGGCGCATCTGCTCCCTCTCCTGATTCTTACTTCTGCTTGGGTGTTCAGAGAAGACAAGCAAGGAAAGGAAGGGAGCATGGTGATGCCAAGAAGGGGTGGGACATTTGTAAAGACATGGGATTTGGAAGCAACTGATGATGATGATTTTTAACACCAGTCCTGGGGAGAGGGTCTGAACATTAAACATAGAATCATAGGGCTGGAAGGGATCTCGGAAGTCTTCAAGTCCAACCTTCTGCTCAAGGCATGAGACTTACACCATTCTAGTCAGTGGTGAAATCCAAATTGTTCTGTGGGAGTGGTTTGGTAGGCGTGGCTTGGTGGGCATGGCAGGGGAAGGATATTGCAAAATCTCCATTCCCACCCCACTCTGGGGCCAGCCCGAGGTGGTATTTGCCAGTTTTCTGAACTACTCAAAATTTCTGCTACCGGTTCTCTGAATTATTCAGAATTTCCGCTACCAGTTCTCCAGAACCTGTCAGTACCTGATGGATTTCACCCCTGATTCTAGTCAGATGGTTGTCCAGTCTATTTTTGAAAACTCCCAGTGATGGAGCACCCACAGCTCTGGGAAGCAAACTCTTTCATTCACTAATTGTTCTCACTGTCAGAAAAAAATTCCTTATTTCTAGGATGGGTTTCCCTTAACAAACTTCCACCCATTACTGATTGAATGTGAAATTAGTATAAGCAGGAGTCTCTTGGAAGACACACAACATCTTAGGCAACCCAAAGGCCACTTTCAATTTTCACTTTCTTTCTAGGAATAGAAAGATAAGTGTTTCTCAACCTTGGCAGCTTTAAAATGTGTAGATTTTAATTTGCATTCCCTGGTCAGCATGCTATAATAAACATTATAATAAACATTCCTACCTTCTATTGGATGGAATCACAAATGTGGACACAGAGAAGAAAAGAAACAAAGAGGGATTAGATTTCTATCCTTTAAATAGGATGCATAAATTCAGTCTTTTGGAAAAAATATATTATGGGTCAGAGACATACGGTAGATTCAACGAACAATGTTAAAATAATAATAAGTCTTTGTTGTTGCTTTATCAATCTCTCCTTAATAGGTGTGGTTTCTTTGGTCATTTATTCATACATTTCTTACCCAAATTCCACTTAGCATTCTCTGTAATGAATGCTGATGCATTATAGATAATAATCTTTATTTCTCCAGTATGATTTCTCCAAAATGGGAAACTGCCCTTGGGCCTTAAACTACATCTTCCCATTGTACCATTCTTGTATGTATTCCCCTCCCCCACCTCCCCTCCAGCATCTATGCTTAGCATGTAGCACATGCTCACATTTTGAGTCAAAAGGGAGAAAAAGAAAAACAAGGGTGAGGTTAAAACAGAAATTGCCCATCCTGTGTTTTTATGCAGAAGAGAGGATTCTAAGATAATTTTAGTCCATGTGTTTTGAGTGTGTGGTTTCTTAAACCATCTTGAGTTCTAAAAATTCTATGAGTAAGACATCTGTAGGAAAGAATAATAAAATATGTGAGCAAAAATCTCCTGGAACATTATCTGGACTAAACACAAATTACTTTTAAACTGTTTTAAATGTAGAATAATTTCATTAAAATCTCATCACTTGATATTCAGAAAACTAATCTAAAGTAAATGAATCTAAATAAATCCAGTGTAAAATGTGGATGATTAAGAAAGTAAATCAATCCAATCAGTACTTTATAGAAAACAATTCAACCCAACTATCCTTCGGCCTTAAGGAAGTAGTAAAATGGTTAACAATCTGAATTTTTCAATAGGTTCCCAGTTTTAACATAGAGGGGCTTATTAGCTATACAATCCACACATCCGTCACAACACATGGTGTGATTCTAAAGACATTTGTTGTCTTGAACAACACAGCCACAAAGAACCTTGCTACGGTGTGGTGAGAGCTTTAAAACAGAAAGAAAAAGGAAAACAAAACTTCCAGTTTCTTCTTGAATATACTAAGGAACATTCCCCCAAAACAATCTTCAAAGTTTTTTACTCTGTTCCCTTCTCCAGAGCAAACCAGAAACCTTCCATTTCTGGGGGATGAACAACCCTCACAATAGTAGGTTGTACAGTAGGTTGTACAGTGGTAAGTATGTTGAAATTTTAGCTAAGCATAAGGAAAACAAAAACACAATCTTTGGACAGATCAATCAGTTCCACATTTTCTCATGCTACAAAGACAAAGGAACACACACAAAATCAGCTCACCACAGTAGAGTCCAGTTTCGGGCTTCCGTCATCCGCCACAACAGTTAAGGTGTAAACGTCTCCTTTCTCTCGATCTACTTGTCCTCTGACTGTAATCACACCCTGCCGGAAAGAAATAAAGACATACAGGCCACCGATATCCGACATCAGGTGATGTCCACAGATAACAGAAATCCCCCAGTAAATTACTTACGGTGATTCCATTTATTTTGAACAAAGATAACGCTTGAGGATTAGTATTCGGGTCAAACTTGTACGTGATCTGGTTAAGGTTGTCGATGGACCGGGCCTGGACTCGTAGCACTTCAGAACCCAAGTGGATATTCTCTGTGATGGTTGCTTCATACGTGATGTTTGAGAACTGCACAGCCTCATCTAATTCGTTAAGGAGACTGACATAAATGCTGCAGAATCCTTGGTTTTGGGGCGGGGCTTGATCTGTGGCGGAAACATTCATTAAGTAGCTCGTTTTCGTCTCATAGTCCAGGTAGTCAATGGTGGTAATGAGACCGGTGCTCTCATCGATTTCAAACTTGCCCTCAGATCCAGAGATGATTTTGTAATTCACTAGACCTCCATTTCCTAGAGAGGGAGAGGAAAAAGAATGATTAGAAAGTATGTGGTTGGTTGTAATATGAGCCATGGCTCGCTTGTACAGGATGCCAAAGCCATGTTTGAAAATCCCAATGAAGATACTCCACCTCTAAAGTTCCAAAACTTTTTAAAGTTTTCTATAACAAGGGAGTGTTGCAACATGATTTGTTACGTTATTCCTGTGGTCTGCCAATCCTTGACCAGTCTTTTGTTCCTGCCTACCAAACTGATATATTTTCATGAAACCACTCAATGGGATTGCTCAGAGTTTAGGCCACAACTCTATTATTTTTGATTGACTTCCACTCATGAATGGATTCTCAGTTAACTGTTGCTGCAGCTGTTGGGAGGCAGACTGAGATTTTCAAAGTCTCACATAATGGGGAGCTCAAATCCCTTCACCCAAATTCTCTTATAGCCCTTCAGACTTGGGTTGGTGATACACTCTAACTACTTGTAATTTGAAACTCTGTTGGAATTCCTCGCCTTCCACTTGTATTAATTACATTGATCAGATGTCTGAATTTAGGATAAGGCAAGAAACAATGGATTTTAATCAATCAAGGGGAGAAGCAAGCTAGAACGAAGGAGGAAATTCCCAATGGTGAGAGCAATCAACCAATGGAACAGCTTGCCTTCAGAAGTTATGGGTGCTCCATCACTGGAGGCTTTTAAGAAGAGACTGAACAACCATTTGAATTTAATGGTATAGGGTCTCCTGCTTGAGCAGGGGGTTAGACTAGGACAGTGGTGGGTTGTAGCTGGTTCGGACCGGATCATTAGAACCGGTAGTGGAAATTTGCCCCCATTCACCGAACCGGCAGCAACGGCCGTCTGGCCACACCCCCGAACTGATCCTCCAGCTGGAAATTGGTCCTCTGGGGCAAAATTGACTTGAAAATGACAGGGGGCTTGCATGCGTACCAAATGCACACTTCTGGGGTGACCCGAACCAGTAGGGAAGGTAAGAGAAACCCACCCCTGGACTAGAAGATGTGCAAGGTCCCTTCCAACTCTGTTATTCTATATGTTCTACGATATTCCCCCCACCCCAGAAAGAAGGAAGCATTGCTATACTGTATTACTGTTGTGATTTTAATTCTCAGCAAATATGTTCCATTGGGGTTCCAGGTGCACTTTCTGCATTTGCTTCTTTTTTGCGTTACTTCCTTCTTTTTGTTTTCCACATTATGGGGCCATTCTCCTTCTTTCTTACAATTCCAAATCCAAAAGTATAGTTGCTTGGAGTTGCACGTATTAATCTTAGATAATCCACCCCCGCATCCCCCAAATTCAATTTCTACCACCCATCCTGTTTTTTTAAATAATTCTACTAGTTATTTATTTATATATTTATATATTTAATTATTTATTTATTAAAATATTTATTTATTTATATTTGACTTTATTGTTTTTATAGAGTTGTTAAAATGTACTTAATATAACCAACAACATGCACTCCTGATTAAGAGGAAGAAAGATTGAAGTGGAATTAACATTTCAATTAACATTTATTTCTTTAAGGGACCCATTGGGGAAGCTGTTATTGCTTTTGCCTCAGCAAAAAAAAAAAAAAACACCTTAGAAACTCTTAATTTTATGCAATTGGAACAGATGGTTAAAGACTCATTTTAGCTGTATGCTAAAGTCCCCATGGATTAATTTATTCCAGGAGCCATGGTGGCACAGTGGTTAGGATGCAGTACTGCAGGCTACTTCTGCTAACTGCCCATTGCCAGCAGTTTGGACAGTAAAATGAGGACCCAGATTGTTGGGGGCAATATACTGACTCTGTAAACCACTTAGAGAGGGCTGTAAAGCACTGTGAAGCAATATACTGTATGTCTCTAAGTGCTATTGCCATAGTGCTATTTACAGCAATAAAGCTGAAATTGGAGCTTTCACATTCAAAATAATTTGACCACTTCTTGAAATGTATTAACCAATATATATTAGAAATCAGGAGAGACATTTTTTGGCTGTCATTTGAAACAGCAGAAACCACAAAACCAACATTTAAATGTAGAATTCAGATTAACGATGGACAATTTTTTTTACAGAATCTTTTAATCTAGTTTTGTGATATTCGGTTACACCAATGAGAGTTTTATAGTTTTGTTTCCCATGGGGAGACAGGATTAACTGCAGATCTAAAATATGGTCTCATGGAGGTCTTGGTGATGCTTGAGAAAGCCATTTTAGAGACAAAGCGCGGGGCTCTGACCTCGTACAATGAAGTTGCTGGAGCCAAGTCCATGCTATTTTAATGGTGGCCATTGTGATAGGGTGTTTACACTTTGCAATGTTATTAAGATCCTTTCCACCTTGCATAGCAGAGCAGTGGTGAAATCCAATTTTTTTTTACTACTGGCTCTATGGACGTGGTTTGGTGGGCGTGGCAGGGGATTGCAAAATCTCCATTCCCTCCCCACTCTGGGGCCAGCCGGAGGTGGTATTTGCCAGTTCTCCAAACTACTCAAACTTTCCACTACCGGTTCTCCAGGATCTGTCAGAATCTGCTGTATCAGAGCGTTCCCAGTGGCAGGTTCTACTTACCATGACTGTGTAAGGAAAAGGTAACCCAATTCCATTTCCTTTGTTGGGTTAGATAATTGAGATGATGTTATTGCATATTAGCCTGTCCTGCCCTCTGTATCAAGCCGAGCATCCTGAATTCATAACACATCTACTCATCAGTCATTGACTTTGCCAGAACAGACAAACATTTTCTTCTTGCTGCAAATCAACCTCTACAACTTCTAGGAGGGTTGCCAAATTTGGGCTGTAAATTTCAATTGCTGTAAGAAGACTCTGGGCTTAACAGTGGCAATGCTTATTTATTGATTTACTCTGGACTAAACATGATTCCTTGTTTGTTTTATTAATTGTTTGGCTCTCATTGAATTAATTTATTTGGGTGTGATGTGATTTTTATTATTATTACGTTGGTCTTTGACCATAAATAAATTAACTGTAGTGCTAGTTAGTACCTGTGGCAGATGTTCACTAGCCCAATTATTGAAAAGAAGAGGAGCGGTATGCTAGTGCGCCCCTTTAATTAATTCCTTTTAAGATAAGTACTGAAGCAGAGAGAATCTTTAAGTTGGCACATCTACTCTGCATGTAGGCATTCAGATACAACATTGCAATTAACAATTAAGTAGAAGATGGTGGTCTGTAGTTGTTTTTGCCAATTTATCCCACGGCTATTCTCTGTAACAATATTTTAAGTTAACAGGGGTGTCAAACTGGTGGCCCGTGGGATGGATGCATCATGCACAGGCCACGCCCACCGTAGTTCCGCAAAGGGAACAAATGTCGTGATACGTCACGTGACAGCAATGTGACACGGTGAGTTTGACACCCGTGTTTTAAGACCTTGATTTAATAGACTTTTTAAGGAAGGGCGTTCCTTCTCTATATTTATATACTGTGTTTTTCAGAGTATAAGACGTACTTTTTACCCCCTAAAAGTGGCTGATAATTTGGGTGTGTCTCATACTCTGAATGTAGCTTTTTCAAAGCTTTCTTTGAAATGACCTAATGAAGCGATCTTTGCAGGGTTTTTTCATTGCGACTCCCTCTGAAGAAGCTTTATTTTCAGTCCTAAGTCTTTGCAGGCTTTTTTTATTGCTACTCCCTCCAAAGAAGCTTTTTTTCAGTCCTAACCAGGGGATAAAATAATGTGCTGAAGCTGACCAGACTAAGGATACTAGCCAGATGAATACCTGGTAGGCAGATTCCCCCCCTATGTTCCTCCTCAAAAACTAAGGTGCGTTTTATACTCCTGTGCGTCTTATACTCTGAAAAATATGGTATTTATATTTTTCCCCTTAAAGTGTAATATCAAGCTGCTTTAAATTCACAGCTTGGAGGGTAAATGTAGTCAGCAGCAAAGAGCAAGCATCCTCTTTTCTATGCTTCCCAAGAATATTTTATTTTTGACAGCATGAGAATTTGAGCCATTAAAGCATTAATATGTAGGGCCTTTTAATAATAAGATTTAGTATCATCCATCTTGGATTACAGTACAAATATGCTCAGTTTATTCCTGGAATTTCCCCATATTTTATGGCAATTGGGCCAAAATAGTTATGTGCTCTTTCTTTTGCTGACTATGCCCTACCCTTGGTTCCTTTTTCTGTAGTTTTTTTCTTGTTTGCGGTAATGCTGATTGTCCAGACTTTAAGGGGTGGGGAAACTCCTACAAATCAACATCAAGCTGAATAACTACAAGCACATTTGAGTTAAATATAAAACTCTATATTCTTTATAAATTATGATATATGCAGTCACAATTTACAAAGATTACAGTATTGCATTATAAAAGGTCTCTACCATTACACAAACAATGTGTACACCAGAAAACTGCAGAGGTTGTCATTAGAATCCGTGAAGGGCAAAACAGAAGTGACTAATTTTTTTTTTCATCTAAGAAGGTGAAACATAAATGAGCAATGAGCATATGTGTGTGTGTGTGTGTATGTATGTATATGTAGGATTAAAAATTAGAATTAAGAAGAATCAACCTCATCTTAGCTGACAATAAATGTATCATGTTTGCAGACAACCCTTTCTACTGCTGGAGCAATTAACGTTTTCTAAAAATAAATTATACAGATTGGTTGCTTGATTACTCTAATTTTCCTCATTTGCCTCACCAGATTCTTTATCAAGGAAGAGAGGTCCTAGATTTTGCCTTTGTATGAATCATGCTGGTTACTTCTGCATTTGCCTCCAGTTCTCAACTCTTACATTTACATCATATTTTAAGCCTCCCATGAAATGTAAACCAAAGGGCTTCCAGCCTTGTGCATGTAACAAAGAAATATACCTGGGTTTCGGCACTCTTTCATCAGGAACTGGTGTCCATATTGAATCTGGAGACTTTTGTTCTTTGAATCTTCCAGTAAATACACTGGCAATGTCCAGAATATCATAAGCGCAGACAGCAGAGCCAGGGATGCTGCAATGTGACATTTCCAGAAATAGTTACTCATTCTGAAATTATGCATTTTTCTCTGTCTTTCTTTCTTTTTGGTCTGAGAAACATACAGCACAGAAGCCTTCCTGTCATAGGTCATTCATTTCTGAATCTGGCAACCTCTTGGCATTGACAGTAAAAGGTTGCCTTATGAAGACATTTCTATTGAAACATTCAGTGGGCAGCCAATTTCTATCAGTTTTCATCTTCAAAAGATTTTAAAAATGTAATAGCACAGTAATAATTCTGATGACTCCCAATATGTTGTTCCTGTAACTTGAACTAAGAAATTACTGTCTTATCCAGTTATAACCTCTTTCTGGAAGAAACTGATGTTGAAAATTGAACACATGGTCAGTGTGATACTGTCTGAGCCCTTGGTGGTTATCTAGTTGCATTCTAGAAAACCTTCATGTGTCGGAGCAGGTATATTTTGCGAGATGCATATTGCTCAGTCACAACCTATTTGGCTGTTGAAGTTGTGTCATTCCATTTTCCTGGATGTTTCTGGTTGAATTCCTATGAACAGGGATTTGCTTAATTCAGTCAACTGTAAAGAAGCAAATGCAGTTTCATCTTACTCCCAATCCAATTTAAATTTAGATTATTTGCATGTAACACAATAATAGTAATCATCAAATATAATTACAGTCTTATACAAACACTTCTGGAAAAGCTTTTTTGTTGATAGTTTTCATGTATGAATTATTTATTGATGTTTTTATTGCTTACTCAGTCCGCTACATTACTTTTGTGTCTGACTTAAGCTACATGCTTCTGATCAGATAATAAGTACTATCTGGCTATATGTTAAATAATTTATATTTATAAAGATGATATGATCAAATATCCAAACATCTCCATAATTATGACATGTACTTTATAAAATGTGACAAAATGCTAGAAGTAGAGAAGTCTACTTCAGTAATAGGTGACAACGGCTCTAGATAGAAAGCTACGTTCTTTACTAATTAAATTAATTCTGCAGGAACATTAAATCTGAAGATTGATTAAAGATAGCAATAGCACTTAGATTTATATACCACTTTACAGTGCTTTTACAGTCCTCTCTAAGCGGTTTACAGAGTCAGCATATTGCCCTCAACAATTTGGGCCCTTGTTTTACCCATCTTGGAAGGATGGAAGGCTGAGCCAACCTTGAGCCTGGTGATATTTGAACTGCCAAATTGCAGGCAGCTGGCAGCCAGCAGAAGTAGTCTGCAGTACTGCACTCTAACCACTGCGCCACTGTGGCTCATAGATGCAACAAGGAAACATTAAAAAAAAGTTAGACCAAATACTACCAAGTCTTTTAAATCCTTCTTCTTTTCCTTCTGCTCTAATTTTGAACGATTGCCTTCCAAACAAAATATGTCTATTCATTGTGTTTAGCTAAATAGTATTTTCAATTCATGCCTTAAACATTCCCAAAGCAGCTGCTTTAATTTGATTCTCAATAGGTCCTATTATGCCATGTTGCCTGCATTTCATTCCAATGCAAAATTACAGGAGATTTATTATTAACTTTGCTGAGGTCATTCTCTGACTTCAGGTAGCCAACATTCAGTGGTGTATGAATACACCAAAACATCAATGATATTTGAGTATACTAACTCCCTTCCCCTTTTCTTCAGATATCTTGCATAAAAGACGACATGGGAAGGAAATAGGTTTTACCGCAGTGCTAAATTTACTTTAATTAGCTAAAGCTTTCCACAGATTAAGATATTTTAGTATTTTGCTGTAAATGAAAAAAATTGTAAGATGAGTTACCAGTGCTTACACAAACTTAAGTGATAGGGAATGCTTTTAATACCTTTTATTATCTGATAACAGAATTACTTCTATTATTTCATCTTATTCTCTCTTTTTGGTTTTACATAGTAGAAAGCAAAGGACATGGCCACATTCAAGCCATCTGTTGTGCTGGGCATTGTACAAGAAAGGGATATCCAGTAGAAGGAAGGAAATTCATGTCCATGAGGAAGGAGAATGATTTTTCTTGGCATGTTCTATTTCTCTGTGATTCACAAGGAGTACAATCTGCTAGAGCTTGGGTAGGAATGTATTGTTCTGCCTACAAACTCCATTTGTTTTTAATAGTGCCTGAGCAGAGGATGCTTGCAATGAGTTGTGCCAGACATACTTGAGAATTGTTTCACACACTACAAAATGGGTAGAGCTGAAGCTTCGGTGATTCACACCATTTAATTCTCACACACCACAAACTAGTACATCTCATTTTGTGTATGATACATGAATTCCAAATGTAGATACAATTTACACAAGGAAAGTTAACGAAAAATCCCTTTCATATTTAAGAAAGTAAAAAAATGCATAATTGCCCACATATATGATCTTACCACTATTATTAATTATAACCCAAACTATAATGCATGTAATATATTATTGATCCAATGTAATGAAGATGCTGTCTGAAATGGGTAATGAAATACTAGGTTTTAATGGTACAATTTTTGATATATTTATTTCACGAAGAACAAAACTGTTCTAGGACAGCTGCAGTTTTTTACCATTATTTTGCTTTTTAAAAGTCCAGCTTTTTCCCAGCAATATCATGATTAAATTCCTTGAGTTGTTCAAAAGTTGAAAGAAAGTTTTTTTTTGTTCCCAAAAGCCTGCCATCTCCAAAATAGCCTGCTGATATTGTTATAGTGCATAGTATATAAAAAATTGTATATAGCTCATTGTAATACAATACTTGTTCAGTTTTGCCCATAAGCATCTCACAATACTTTATGTGGTAATGCAACAAACTGGAAGCCCTATAAAGGATGAATAAAATGGTTCATATTTTGGAAGAAATTGTTATTGTGGAAATAGATTCAGAAAGATTGAAAGAATTTGAAGTAAGATCCTCAAAGGAAACTGTGGCTTCTCGTGACATTTGCCCATCCCCTTTTCAGCTTCTGCGAATGTTCAGGAAATAGGTTAAAATTAACTGATTTAAAAGATGATTTTACAAAAAGAGGCCTGACTGGTAGAACAGACAGCATCTTATGAAAAAACGGAATCATATTTTTTATTAGAAAATTGTTGTTTTTATTCTGGACACATACTTTTCACTTTATACGCTTGTCAAAGGCCCCATGCAGCCATTGAAAAGCTCCACAACTGAACATATATCATAGTGAAAATGTTGTGCAGCCCTCCAGGATATGAACTGATTTTCCTCTTCCTGTCTTCTGTTTTATGTACTAGTAGGTCAACACTAAAGGCTTCCTGTGACTATTTAATTTGAAAAAGTGTTGTTTGTTTAAATTTTAAGTAATGAGAATAACTTCAAGCAACAGTAATTTGTGATTATTATCTATTCTAATCAAAGCTTGGCAAACCATAGTTCTTAGAGCCTGAATGTCATGTGAGATGGCTTGTGATTAATTCAGATTTGGAAGCAGATGTTATCAGTTGCCTTTTAAGGTGTGCAAATGATAATACATGAAACAGGGAATAAGTGAGTTCAAGATTTATGTACCCTGAGTTTTAGATACAGATTCCCTATTGACAAGTAGACAAACATAAGCAACACAGTGGAAAATTTTGACAAGTACTTTCAAAATATTTTAACTAAAAACAACAACAACAAAAATCCACTCCAAAACTGCATTGCCAGTTCTTCTTCCTGGCTTTTCAGATCTTGCTGAGATTTTAGGAGAACAAGCAGAAAAAGCCATTCTCAACAATAAGAAGAAAAGAAGCAAGTTAGTAATAATAGATAGTTTTTCTAATGGCTACAACGAAAAAGGGAAGCAAAAAAGCCCTATGTATTAAAAAAACTCCCTTTTTGTGTATTCTTCTCAACTAATTAGTGTAAGCTGAAAGATCATAAAAATGCTGAACGATCACAAAATTATTGACTGCAATAGCAAGTTAAGGATGCTTTTACTGATATTTTATGCAAGTTAGTATTTAATAGCCTGTTTCTCTTTATTTAAAGCAATATTATCAAGTGGGTTGAAAACAGTCACCCTCTATTACCTGTTATAAGGAGTAGAAAAAGTTGCTAAGACAATGTCCCGGCCATTAACTTGGGTAACATCGGTAACTGCCTGCAGTATGTTGAAATAGAAATGCGAATCACCAGGTACTGAACAGTTCAATCGTGCCTTCAGGAAGGAAGTCCACTGCTTTTCTAGCACTCGTTGAGATCCACCCATGTCATTCTTGCAAACCCGAGCTACTCTGGGGAAAACTACCTGCAATGCAGAAAGGAGAATAAAGAATCTGTAATATATTTTTTACTAGAATTCTGCCTTTTAAAAAAAGCAGAATTGGCAGAACCGAGTGCTTAATTGGATCTCCAGTTTCCTATAATCTGTGACAAATAACAAACAGAACAAAATTCAGCTTTGGAACTGTGTGCTATGAAAGATAAGCTTCTGACATTTCACATCCAGCCATAAATCCTTCAGGAGATTCATTCTCAGCCCATGTAAAACTCATTTCTATGCAGGCCACTCAGCTTTCTCTTCCTACAAACAAAAGGACATTCTGTATTTGCAATCCATGTGGCCCATACTGGCAGCCGGAGTCCCATATCCCCAGCATATTTTATTTAAAAAATATGGAAGACTCATCAAGCTTTTATTCATGCTTTCTCCTTTTTAACCTTGTAAGCCTTTTATTGTGGAAATATTCCTTAAAAGGTCTTTTCAGTAAAGGCTTTCATTGTGCTTTATTACATGGCAAGACTGAAATTTCTCCTCATTTACTTCTGCTGTTCATAGGAAGGTCTTTCAAATGCAGCTGCTCCCTTGCTTTAAAGTCAGTCTTGCTGTGGATTATTTGGAGCTTTGAATTAAATCATTTGCCATATGTTTTCCAGTTTAATGGGGGCCTATTAAAAAAAAACTTTGTCGTCATTCAAAGCCAAAATATTTCATATTAGATTTTCCCTAATCTGGTGCCCTTCAGATTTGTAGAATCCCCACTATCCCTAAGACATCATTAGAAAGGTGTTTTATATCAAGATAACACCATGCCTCATTCCTACCAAAATTTGGCATGAGCAGCAGAATCTTTCTCACAACAGTGACCTTGTTATTGTGATTTATAGCTCCCATTTCAAGGTTATTCTCCTTACCTTCCCCATACTGTGATATTCCACTGCAATTTCACGAAAGAAGAAGTAGATATAGTTACCATAATCTACCGCATGAACAAAATATGGTTCTGAAAGAAAGAAAACAGTTGCTCATAAATACAAATACTTCCATCAAACAGTAAAATTAATCTAATCTGGGTTGAATATTTTTTATCTGCTTTTGTAGGACGTATACAGTTTGATTATAAATCAACAGGATCTAGGTAGGCGGCTGGTCAGTCAGATCTCTGAAAGTTATTGAAAAGATAATATATATGAAACAAGTAAATTAGTTTCATCTTTGTATCTTAGTATCTGTTGGTCGTCATTTCAGACATAATTCTTATCTACAGTGAGAAACAGAGTGACCAAAGGACACACACACACACACACACACACACACACACACACACACACACACACGTGAAAGGAGGTTTGATTTCTGACTTCCTGCCAACTTCTCCACTGACTTTCCTTATAGGAAGCTAGCAAATGAAGGTTGCAAATAATCAAACAGACACAAGGGTTTTAGTTGTATACAGATTCAAAAACTTCAAAATGCTACAATTGCTTAGGTACCATTAAGAATTATGCTGTCTGTAATGAAGCAATGGGTATTGTATTCCAATGTAATTCTAGTTTTGGCAGTGGATGGAGACCAAATACAGGTTAAGCTATTAAATATCCTATTTGACCACTCATTTTGATACAATTACTCACCTATGTGGATGCGTGTACACTCAGCACATGTACACACACACATACATGGTGCTGAAATGCTTGTATGATCTGAGACCAACAACTCATACACAGCCTCTTTCAAGTTAATAGAAATAACTACAAGGAGTTCTACTGGTGAGATGAACAACTAGTGCCATATTCATGGGCAAGTATTTAGTTCAGTACCATGTACGTGTGTGTGTGTGTACAAGCATCCATATAGACATGACCTAGAATGAAGACTAAAAAAGACTCTAAGGTACACTGTCTTGACAAATTATTAACATAAATATGATTAAAATATAATATAAAAAGTTTTGATGTCTATTAGTGTATAGAGACTCACAGAGATAGAAACTGGGATTTTGATGAGAATTTTGAAAAGGACTCACATGGCTATACATATCTTCAACTTTTATACATTTAAAGAGGTGAGAAATATGTGAACAATGTTTAATATTCCTAAATCACACTAAAATAAGCCGGAAAACTACATTCATAATGTATATCTGGGGATCAAATATTTGTCTTATATTTCCAATGGAATCTTTTCTTTATTCTTGTCCCTACTGACCGGTCCTTCAATTTTATATATCTATTTACCCTTTATCCAATTGTGAGAAAAATAATCCTTAACTCAGAGGGAAAAATAAATTATGTAGGCCCATGAATCAGAGATACAACTATTTAATGCGCATAATTTAATCCAAAAATGCAACTACAATTCTTATTTGCAGACAAAGGATTATTCTTATCAGGGAGAATTAACAACGTAGTTATAAACTGAAGTAATTAAAAATGTCTATAAAAATGCAATAATTTCAAAAAGGAATTGGAAAAAACATCATTTACAAATTGTTCTCTTTCTCCCCCTCCCTTTTTCTATTTTGCATTTTTTGTCTATAAACAAAAGCCCCCCTTTCTCACAGCAACATATTGCTGCATGGCATTCATTCATAATGCCATTGGAAAAGAATGAATGGCAACTTTTTTTTTAACAATGAGGCTATTAAGAACATACAAATTGCTTAATTCAGCAGCACTCATTCATTATTTCTTGACAATAAAATGGAGGCTCTGATATTCTATTTTTTATTGGTGTCTCTCAACACTGCAGAACAAATCCTCCACACTTCACAAAGTCTACATTGCCTAGTGCCCCATCAGAGGGAAGAGCTGATGGTATCATCAGTTCTAAAATAACATTTTACCCATTCCTTCTCTTCAATCTTTGATGAAATATCAACCCTTTAAAAATTAATTGGATGCTATCTATTTTGGTGGCTCTTGTGATTTTGTATGAATACCTAGCAACTAAAAAAAAAATCAGTGGAACAAGTGTACTGTAAAAAAAAAAAAGGCAATTTCAGTACCTCTACCTGACAGAATGCATTGCTAAAATAAAGTATGGTTTCTTTGTGCTTTAAACATCTGTTCTTTGAACAATCACTAAAGGTTTAGATTTTGAAGAAGCACAGCAAAAGTAAGTAAAATAAGACAACAAGGTACAGAGAATCCAACAGTGTATTCCAAAATGTCCCCTTTTTTTGTGTTGCTGTTTAGTTACCTTTCAACCATTTTGAATCATGTTTGACTGTCCGCAGCGTCGGGCTGTCTCCAAGGCTCCGGTAAATGACAGCATCTATTGCAAGGAAGTCTGTCACAGTGGCAGAATACAGCTTTCCCTCTTTTGGGGTAGAATTGGAAATCAGGGATAGGGAAGTAGAAGAAAAGAACAGCATAGGTGTATCTGCTAGGTAATCATGGAAACAGCCCATTCAAGGGGTCTTAAGACATGAAAACTGTTGGGTTGGGTTAAGATAATGACTCATTTGGATAAAAAGCCCTTCTCCCTCTCAGCACTCAAAATGGAGGCAGAGACCCTTTTTGGACTTATCCCACTTGCAGACTGCACATATCACATGCCTGATCTAATCATAACAGTAGAATATATCAAGATATGTTCCTGACAGTGCAACTAGATAATTTTAAAAGATCTAACACTTTTGTATCCTTCACATCTACGTCTTAATTCAAATATGGAGAAAGCATCTAATGTTAATAATTCTGACAGGAAAAATTATGCATTTGAAAAGAAAATGAATATAATACAGTGAATTTCTGTGTAACATGTTCTTATCTCAATTATTATTTTTAATTAAAAAGAAGGAATGCTTCATTGGTAAGTTATGAAGCATGTAGGGTCCCCAGCACATACAGATGCCAGAGATGTTTGCTGCTTCTCTATCACCTAGAGTTATCCAGGTCTGCCTAAATTTATTTTATTTATTTTATTAGTTGTTGTTTTTTGCTGCCCATCTTGCCTCGAGGGACTATGGGCAGCTCCCAACATTAAAAGCCAATAAAACCACAAAAAATAAACATTTCTAATAACAGTAAAAATTACAATAAAAAAAGATAAGGAGGAAGAGCACAGAATGCACATGGTGGGGGGAGTGGGGTCTTCTCTTAATCTGTCAACCACCTCCACCGTGATACACCCCCCTGTTGGGGCTCCAAATTAACTGGCAGAGCGATGTCTTCAAATCCTTAAGAAATATCAGAAGGATGGGAGCAGGAAAGTGGGAAGGAAGGTCCTCCCCACCTCAAAAATTAAGACATTATTTTTGCTAATTCACCTATTTCACTGAGGAACTCTAAAAACCAAAACTAATTTTTAGGATCTGAACCTAACACATATAAGCAGAAGATCATTGATTTGCTTTACAGTGCTATAAAAGCTCGAATACTTAAATTTTTGTTCTGGAGCCCATTTCTATCTGTCCCACAGAATGTCATATTCCTCTCCTCCACTCTGTTATATAGACAGCAATGCTGTATACTGGCTTTTTCTAATTTGGTGACCAACCAAGATGATCATTGGTGCAATAGGTGGTCCAATATGTCTATGCCAGATTGAAGAAGGCTATATGAGCAGTAAGTAAATCAACCGTATCAAGATTGGGAGTACAATGGAAATAGATTCAAGTTCGACTTTGAACTTTTTTACGGCTTAATATATTTTTTATAACTCAAGTGCAGCAGCACTGGCTATCTGTATTGGTATGTGGGAAAGACCTTGGGAAACAGAGGGAAGAGATTCTGCTTAGGTAACAGTCATATAAGTGAGGGCATAGTACACAGTTGCTTTAATGGATGGAGAAAGAAACTCAGAACTGTCTCTAAGTTCTCAGACTATAAAAGAGATAGTGGGAGATTTGCACTTTTAGATTTAAAAGATTCTGTTAATGGAGCTTTATAATAAAATAGAATTCTTTATCTGTTTCCTGTCTGGTCTACTGATAAAGCTGACATCAATATTGAAAGACTGAAAGTACAATTCTCCTCCATCTCCGTTACAGCCCAAGAAACTAGGGAGGGTCCCTTCTAAACTTCTTGCCCTGCCCACTCTTCAACTGCAGGTTATTCTCCCTCTTTATCTGACTGCTCCTTAGGCTGCATGTCTTCATTCCATCTCCCAAGGTCTTTGTCACATTCTTTACACTACAATAGAACAAGGTTTTGTAAAAAAATAATAATAGTCTGAATTATTACTTTGAAATACAAAGTAATTTCCATAATATTGCTGAATATTTTATGGCTATTTTGACATGAGATTGTAAGGGTTGATGCTAACAAAATTTCAGTAACGAAACAATTTAATCTAAAATCTATAAAGAACAAAATTCTAAAATACCATTCTATAATCAATGGCCCAAATTAACCCCACTAACACATACTCATCTTTTTAAACCACTGCAAAAAGAATTACAAGTTAATTGCATTTCTTTGCATGCATAATACATCATGATTAAATCCACAGTTACCACTTCACTCTCCTCCCTTGCCTCAGCTGGTAACAAAACATCAAGAAGCTTAATCTCACCAGGTTTCTCCTTTTTTCTCCTTTCTATTTTACCCAGGAAAGAGTAGAAGGCACATATAATAGCTTGTTATCCTAACAGCTGAGATAAAGTATTGTATCTTATGAAATAATTTTCTACCTACTCTAATTCAAAGTTACTTTACCACTATAAGTGTACAACAGAAAATGAATTTATTTTCCAAAGTGAGAATCCCATGTTTATTTGTTTGACTATTAGCTAATTAGTTTAAGCCATGTGATACCCAATAAATGGATAATTCCACCCCCTACTGCCCATAAACATATCTCAGGAAGGAGCGATAATTGTACTCTCTAAGCACCTCATTATAAAAGAGTATATTTTTATCCTTTTATGTTACCTGCGAATAGTGCGACATTGGCATGCTTTGCATCATAAGGACATCTTGCCATTCCACTGAATTCATCTCCCAGAAATTCCAAAGTATCCATCTGAAAAACAAAACAGCATATTTCTTTACAAACTAATAGGACCGGCAGGGATCTTGCATGAGAATTGTTTTTATTTTATTTTAGAGTTCTTTGTATCATAGGAGCCACCTAAATGGCTGTGTCTAACTGACCTTGGCTATTTGCAGAAGCTACGCAGGGTTACAATTAGTTATTACTTGGATGTGAGATCAGGGAGCAATTTCAAGCCTGTCGGCTAGATTGGGAAGTTGAAAAAAGGTGGCCCAGAAAATTACATGGATGTATCCATGACGTTATAAACAATTAAATCAGCATGAAGGAGACTTGCTCTTTACCTACGCTGTGTAAGACCATTTTAAAGCTACAGCAATAAACTGCACAAACATTGAGAAAATGTTCATAGATTAGAAGTTATAGCCTCAATTTCTTGGTCAAATACCCTAGCTCCTACCAAGATAATTGGTGCTAAAGCAGCATTTGCCACTCTGAGTGCAGTCTTCCCCTAAGCCCAAGACCAAAAATATATCCAAATAATTAGAGGCACCTACTTGTATCTTTTGCTAGGCTATGGGGTTTATTTTTCCACAAAAGGCACAATCATTTCAAAGGCTGTTTGGATTTCAGTAAACATAATACTGAGAAGATCAGTTTGGGTCACCTCAGTCTTGTCAAGTGGATATTGGCTGCTTTGCTCTTCTTTCTCTCATATGCACTTTTCTAATTTGGAAAGGGAGCCATATCCCATCTGAATTACTACTTCGTAACTACCAGTAGTACTATAAATGCCTGATTGAAAAATAGTGCTGTATAGCATCCCTTTAATTTTCAGAATTCAGGTTTCTATTAGCAATGTGTTTGTGGAAGGTGGTGCCTCAAATCTAAGAGTGATTAAAAGCTATGCAAGGCTCACAGATATGAAACAGAACAAACTAACAAGGCTCAGATATCCCATCAGATATACTGAAATTAATCAAGGAGAGACAAACCCAGGCATCATGCTGCCTCCATTTCTAACTACTTTTGATTCCAATCTTGCACATGTCTGGAAATACCTTGTGGTGTCCTGAATTTAGGAAGACTAATCAGCACCGCTTTAGCATCTTCCTTGAGCTATCTTGTAGGAGTAAAGCTACTGTACAAGGAGTAAAGAGGCTGGGTGAACATTCTCCAATTAACATTTTTCAAAGTAATCTTGCTACTGAATTATAAGTAAGGCTGAACAAATCTGATTATGACAAATTATTGAGTTCTTATAGGATGGTAGAGGAGGCCTCTTCATCCCAATTCTACATTCAGGACTTATAACCAAAAACAACAACCCTATTTTTTTATGGTTCTCAATCACTGAAGATCCAACTTCCTTCTTTTTATTCCCCCATATCATTTACGCGATTAAAAAAAACCAACTCCTTCATAAAAACTTCTACAGAATTGGTTTGTACTACTATCATGTGTAAATCGTTCTTCTTCTGTCAATAATTAATCTGTGAAGTACTTAAAATCTCGGCTTTGAGTGCAACCCCTGGGAAAATAATATTCTACTGAGCAGCAATAATTATACAAATAAGCAGCTCAACGCAAAGCAGGTTTACAGTAGAAACCAGAGGGAAAAGTGCAAAGTCTACAGGCTTTAAGATTCAAGTGTGTTATGATTACTCAGTGGTGACTTTTGCTTTATGTCAGTTCAGATCTACCTAGCATATTCAATATACTTCAACAGAGTAAAGTAAGATAAGGAATTTGAAAAACTAGTGTGGATAATAAGGCATCTAAGCATCATTAATCTCATCCAATCAATTGTCAATCCCATGGGTTGAGAGACCTCTTTCAAGCATTGGATGGTTTGTCATCGTTTGTTTCCTGTCATGCATCTTCTCTCTCTAGACTTTCTAAATGGAATCATTTGTGTCTTCCTTAGAATGAAAACATATTTAAAAGAAAGGTGGAAGGAAAGGAGCTTTGTATAGTACATAACATTCCAGGCCCATCTGTGTATTTACATAGGCTTTTCAGACATGAAGGTAGTGCCAAGGCTTGCAGATCAAATGTTCTAATTTATTAGCTTAGATATTTCATTGGCCTTCTAAAACCTCAATGTATTACTCGGCAAAAACTGTCTGACAGCACAGTAGTCGGTGAAAAATTCAGCATGGTTCTATTTATAAGAAGAAATATTTGCAAAAATAATGAAAAGTCTGTTAATATCCCTCACATTATCTTTTCATCTCCATCTTAAAAGACGTAGGTAGAAAATAACAGTTTTTCTACTGGCAGCTGCCTGGAATTTGTCTGGCAAATTTATTTCAGAAAGTACTAAAATGGTTTCCTGAACTGTATGTGCAAAATATTCTGAACTTGAAACATTCAGTGGTTAACTATTCAGAACTTGAAAAAAAATAGAACAGTATTACATAGTGAATACTATTATTTTCCTAACTTCAAAAAAATTGACCAAAGGAGGAATGGAAGGAAGATATATTTATATATGTATTTGCATCTATATTTTTACATAGCAAAAAGTGGAAATAAAAATAAAATTGGCCTGGTTTCTGCCAACTTGACTATGTCATTTAAAAAAAGACAATCTTTTTGAACCATTTTTCTAGAGAATGTAAGTAACATTCAGAACAGACTACTACCCACCTACAATTCTAGCCTTAGGACAAAAAATAAATTTCCACTGTTTCCTATGGGCAAATAGTAAAAATATTTCAAACTTTGTATTATTGGAATACAGCCAATTCAATATGTTCAGACATTATGTTTTGAGTTAGGATCCAAGTACTTCCCTATCCATTCATTTTCTTTAAGTTACTCAAAGTAACAACAAAACAGAACATCCTAAGCGCCCACACAGTCTCACGTAGACGAAAGAGACATCAATATATACCCTTAAGAGCAACCATTTGCTAAAAGAAAGCAGAAGGAATATTTTTTTGGCTCCACAATAAGCTAGATGGAGCCTGCTTTTTTTCCCCCTTGAGGTGAATGTGTAGTGTCTGATTATTACAGTATTCAGTTGCTTTGACAATCAGCTTAGATTCTAATTCCAAGTTTACCCAAGATAAATTTTTGAGAGCACACAGGGGAAAATGCTAAATCACTTCTAGGAATACCCACTTCTAGCATTCCCCCTCCTCTCCAAGATTTTAGTTCATATTTTTAAGAACTTGAGGCTAACATTAATTTTATAAGCATTTAGAAAAGGCAGAGCAAATGATTAAGGGAAATAGTAAACAAGAATCAAGAAATATGTTATACCATATGAACCAACTATTCTGTCTTTTCTCACTGTGCCTAACTTTTATCTCCCTCTCTGACAATCAGCATTATGTGGTCACTAAGTGCTCAGTGTGGGAATTCCTTAGTAGATGAACTTGGAAGGGTTACCCCCTAAAGATTCTTTTAGAACATTTTTTTTTGCAAGCCATGGGGTCCTTTGATTACCCCATTCTGATTATAATTCCTTTCATATTCACCAGCTGAGTTCACTATTATGATATTCAAACTTCTTGCTCAATGGAGACAGGCTGTAGCCTTTTCTTTAGAATCTGAAATGTTTTAAACAGTGGTTGGTTGGTTTCTTATTTCTCAAATGCTGAACTGGCTGATCTGAGAAGCTGATCCTGGAAACCGTCTCGATGAACCACTTTTTGTTATAAGCGAAAGAAGAATTAATTCAAAATTTTAAAAGTCGACATTAAATAATAAATGACAGCAACAGAAGAGAATTGTATTTGTCTTCTGAGAAAGTACCATTCTCTGAAGAGGAAAGTGGCTGGCTTTGTTATGAACAAATTTGGATAACTGACCAGTAAGGCTGATGAGTACTGACTTCTTCACTTTTGGATGAGCCAATTTCCTGTTGCACGGTCCTCTCTGTTGGCTGTGTGCAAGACTGCTGGGCTGGGCATAAAGCCACAATTAGCCTCCTACTTCCATATGCTTGGGTTAACTGCCGATTCTTCGCTCCAGGCATCTACTTTCAAGTCTCTGCATTTTAATTAGCAGCAACCAAAGGGATACCGTGAGTGTACCAAATTGCAGTATCATGTTTTATGAGACAACCAAATATGATCTGGGTTATTCTGTATTAAATACAGATCCCAAATGAATTGTGATTTTTTTTCCCAATTCCTTCAGCAGCAACTTTATTTTTGGTTCGGAATCAAGCATTTTATATATTACGTTCCATGCTAATATACTGTTTCTGCTTCGTTGGAAGGTCCTTTCTGTGAGGCAATACTTCATGAACCCTGCCGTAGCTCAAAGCTCTGCCTCAGAATGGGAGTGGTTACGCTACAGCGACTTTACAAGAGGTCTTGTGTTACTTTCTCTAGTAGAAGAACCAACTTTCTAAGGAAGAAGGAACTTCACTGAACAGAGTTTTGTACTTTCTGGCTTTTGTACCATTTATAAAAACCAACGGCAAAACCTCTCCGATTATTTATGCTGCCTTACAAATGCAATGCTTACCTTATAATTCCTGCAGGAAGGACTGAAGGCATTTGTCCCACAAATAAATAATGTATCATCATCTCGCTTTAGAAGAACCTTAATAAAGTTATGACATTCATCCTGCCAAAAGGATTTTAAAAAAAGGGGAAAGAACTGAATTAACAATCCAGCAATTAACAACATACATGTTTTATACAGTTAAATAAAATATACCAATTTGTTTGTTGCGGCAAATTTTTCTGCCATGTGGAAAACAAGGCAATGATGGATTTCCTCAGAGTGGTATTAGAGCAACATGGCTGTGAGGGACATAAGGATTATACGTGTCTTTTTCTGCTGCTGTTTATTGGAGGAATGTACTTTAACGACAGTCATGAATCAAGAATAGGACATGAGTATGTCTCTATGTATTTAGGCAATTTATACACTAATGTGTCCCAGGCAGTTTATAGATATAAAAACAACAATAATAGATAACATATTACATTCAGTCATTAAAAGTTAGGGAAGAGGTTGATCCAGATGAGGGAAAATGCCACAGAAAATGCAATTATTGCAGCAGGTGTAAGACACTGCAATACAGGTAATCCTGGTTTAATAACCTGTTGCTTAGCAGCCATTCAGAGTCACAAAGGACCCCCTAAAAAGTTGTTATGATCTAATTTTGATGGACAGGCACAGATCTGAGGTCATGTGATCACATTTTGAGCACCTTGTGACTGGCTCACATTTACGGCCATTTGCAGCATCCCGTAATCACATAAACACGATTTTTGGCATATATTTTTTTTGCTGATTTCTGATGTTTACTTCCAGTTTTTGGCAAAAAAGGTCCATTGGATAAAATGAATTTACTTAATTAGTGCAGCATTTACTTAATGACTTCTGTAAAAAAGCCAGGAAAAGTCAATGGTCACTTGGTCACAAAAAAGGCACGTGATGACCTGCTTAATGACAACAATTGCAATAATTTCAGATTCAATTATGGTCATTAATTAAGGACTACCTGTACTGGGATTAGACTATCAACATGCAGGTGGCTGCATTCTGCACCATGTGAAGTTTTGTGGACAGACCAATGTAGGCTTAAATACAGTAATCTAATCAAGAGCATGACTGATGATTCTTGTATATCCTGTCTCATCTCTTCCCTCAACAATACCTGGGGCGAGTAGGAAAAAAAATAAAATCCACAAAATACGTATGCTCTAAAGTCATTCATAGTGAATCAAACTTTAAATGGCTAAACCATTTTCCTAAGATGATTTGTTTATCACCTATAAAGACTGTGAATTATATCATTTCCTAGTAGAAAGTTAGCAGTGGTAGTAAGCTTCTTAACGCCTCTTCATTTCAAAATATTTGACATTTATGGTTATAAAGTTTCATTAAATTACAAGTAAACTATTTAAAAAAAAATTCAAACCTTCAATAAACTATTGAGAAAATGACTAGCTAGGAAATAAATAGCACGATCCAATTTGCAACATAGAGAGCAGTATATGATAACAGTCAAGGAACTGAGCAATGTGGCATCTGCCAGAGAATTGAAATTTGCCTACCTTATGTTTTCCCTTCATTCTGCATGTGTCTACATCAAGCTGTCTGGATTTCCATGTCAATTTCTTCAAGGATCAAGAAAGAAATCAATTAGTGCCTGGGGTGTTTGTATTTAATTTCAAAAGGAAAACTAGCTACTGAATATGAAATTATCGAAAACATTCCGTGCTTATTCTATGCTTGACTTACTCTAGCACAGAAGCCTTATGGATGTAGAACATTTAGTTTGAATTGACTGCTATTTATTTAATACTATAATTATGTACTGGTAATATTTTCTATACTTCTGAGGGTGCTTGTTACAACACATACGGTTTATTTTTATCTCTTGGAATATGTATGTAATGTAATGTAATGTAATGTAATTAGAGAGAAAAATGTGTATGTTGCTATAAATATGTTTGCACATATTCATGTGTGTGTAAAGTATACTGTATGCCTATACACACCTACACAGACATATACAGCACACGAGTATACAGATATAAAATATAATTTTGTACCAATAGAAGAACAAGAGAAATTTTATATCTTAGTATTGAACTGTGGGCTCTATGGCGCTCTCTGAGTTTGGTTGTTTTCTTGCAGACATATCTTTACTAAACTAGGTAATGTAATCAGTGTTAAAAGATCTGTGGAAGTTACCTAGTTTTTCTAGCACTGATGTTACCTGGTTTGGTAGTGGAATATCTGTAAGAGTAAGACCAAGCTCAGAAAACACCAAGGACCCCATATATAATTGTGTTCTGTTTTAATAAAAATTAAAACACACTCATACAGTATACAGTAGACCAAGCTCAGAAAACTTATATAAGGACCCCATATATAATTGTGTTCTGTTTTAATAAAAATTAAAACACACTCATACAGTATACAGTAGATCAAACTTTTCCTATTGTTGTTTGGAAGCAGTGTTTAGTCAAATAAAATGTTTAGGGAAATAAATTGAGTGAGAAATGCTCTCCACTGATTCATTGTTGTGTGATATTTGAGCTCATTCTGGAGGAACAAAGAAATATGACCAGTGTTATCTCTTAATTCAAAGCTGGAACACAGTCTGACAGCTTCTGATATGAGTGCCAGAAAACAAGTTTGTATGTAAAAAAACAACTGCATTTGCAGGTAGTTGGAAAGACCACAGAGCCATTGCTAATCATTATAAATGATCCTAGCTAGAAGGCCAATGATTTTACCTGTCTAATGCACTTTCAGTAGATTTTACCTATAAAAAGGCTTTCATGAAACTAACAATGAGTCAAAAATTGATGTACTTAGGCAAAATTGCAACAGACTGTTTGTCAATGGATCCTGAATGAGAAAAAACAATGAAGAATTGTATTTAAAAGTATCTACCGATGGTGTTTTGCCATCTTAGTCAAGACATGTATATACTCTTGCCAATTGTCACTGAAAAAAACAAACAAAGAAGTATCTAAATCTCAGTTAAACTGAAGATTTCATATACTGCTCTGATTTTTAGAAATGGTACATTTCAAGGCAAAGGGCCATCAAACATTTACAATAAAACTGAATATTTAGTTTCTTGTCCCCAGTTCTCACAAAAATGGGGAGCAGAAATAGGAGACATACTCTTTTATGCAGATTTAGCTTCTCACAAAGACGTGCATTCCTAGTCAAGCAAGCAGAGCAACATTAGAAGATTTCTTTCACTGTTTTACTTATGCATTTTTCATTCAGAATCCATTGGAAAACTTTTTTCCCCATTTTTGCTTAGATTGTCTTTCAAAATCACTTAGATTTTGTTAAACCATTCTACCTGAAAATAAATTTCAGCCCAATGTATTTATTGGTCTGCTTGATTTTATTTCATGAGCACAACAGTTTTAAGATACTTGCTCTTAAATGTGAAATATTGAAAATAAATATTTGAACTATTTATAAATATATAATATGAGTAGCTTGATATAATGCTACAAACAAATGATATCTAAAATGCCATGAAAGCTAATAGTTATATTAAGATTCTGGATAGTATTTCCAGCCATATCTATAATTCAGTAAAGCATTTTTGTAATATCACCAAAAGCATTTTTGGTGATATTACATCCTCTTCCTTTACTCTCAGCTGTGTCATCTTATCCTTTAGCTGTATCATCTGTCTTGACTATGATGTAATAGATGACATCTAGGCAATGGTGGGACTCAGCCAGTTCGCACCACTTCGGGAGAACTGGTTGTTAACTTTCTGAACAGTTTGGTGAACTGGTTGTTGGAAGAAATCATTAGGACAGAGAACTAGTTGTTACATTATTTGAATTCCACCACTGCATCCAGGATATTAGAAGTGCTCAAGTGCTGAAACAAGTGGGTTGTTTTTAGTTTTACTTAACTATGGCACATATACATATCCTATTAATTTTGGGATATTAAGTCTAGTACTAATAGAACAAAATATTGTGGCTACCTTCTAATTTTTATCTTTAGTCCTGAATATTTGTAGTCTTGAGGAAGAATTATAAAAATAATAAGATTATTGTGTTTAGTATTTATATGTCTATGTATTTAATTCCTTATAAAATGTGATTATTAAACTATTTAAGTAGAGTTTGTTGAGTAACTTATATTTACTATAATATCACAGACTTCAGTCAAAGCTGCATGATAAGTAAAAATGTTGGAATGACCATGTGCCTCTACTGTAATGTAAAAATCTTGCTTATAATGTCAGGTAAGTTATTTATCCAAAGTACATAATGAAAATGGCAAATGTATGTACTTTGCTTATACAATCATCACAATTTTAAAAGCAGGTCTGGAAAACCTGAGGAGCAGGGTATTTTTTTCTTATTTATTTTCTACTTTTTTATTTTTACTGTCCTTGACTTGTGAATAGAAGAAACTACTTACTTTGCTAAAATAAATTTCTTCTGTGTGTGATGAATCCATATCAACAGTATAAATATGGTCCCTGTAAAGAAAGGGGAAAAAGAATGCCAAGATAAACTCAGATGGTTCATATTTTACAGGAAGAGTGCTTTATGTTCAAATAAATCATTGTCCCTTAGTCAGGAACTAAGGATAATATCAAAGAACACTGGGCAACATATCTTATGCTTTCTTTGTGTTACAGAAGATAAACAATCAATACAAATTCAACATGAACAATACTGTCATTCTATGTGCTATGAATGAACAAAAGATGTAAAAAGGAATTAACTGAGAAGACAGAGGTTCCCTAAAATCATTTTGGTACAGATTATGTTTCTGTATATTTGCAAGTACAGAACAAGTCAACCTTGTTCTGAGAATGGTATATATTGCAAGATTGGGATATATTGCAAGGTATCTGTAAAGTTTGCATAATTTGGCAAAATATTTGAGTCCTATAATCCTTTAACAATCTTATCATTGTTTAAAAAAATCCAGGATAGATATTCCTATTAAGAATTGTGACTCCTAATATGAGAAAACACATACGTGGACCGAACATGTATTCATGGACATTATGTTTTTTAACTTTGGGTACTCCATTGCTTGACCTATTATTTTATATTATAGTCTAGTAAGATTTTAGCAGATGGCAGAAAGAAGTGATCTTGTCTAAGCCTAGAAAGCTAAGCAAGTCCAGGACTGCTTAGAATTTGGATGGGAGAAGAATAGCGAATGTTGGGCATGTCAGCTGAAATTGAAAGTAATAAAATAAATAAGATCATGGATAATCAAATTGCAGTTGACCCTTGAAACCAATTATCAAGACTCTTTGGAGAAGTATCATCAGACAATATGCTAAATGATACCAATAGAGCCTTCACAGCAATCCTTTCTACCACCGTAACACAACCATTCAATTTGTATATGCTATAGCTGCTATAATCCTAGAGATGCTTGGCTATATGATAAAAAAGAACAGCAGTGCGTACCAGTCCTGTCCCCCCCGGCCCCAGATAATGAGATTAGAGAATAAGATCAAGGCAACTTGGAAAGAAGTTAGTTGTGGAACCACAGAAAGGTATGAAAATTAAGAAAAAGAGCTGGGTACGTAAAAAAAAAAGTAAGGGTGTGACTCCCTAGAGACTTCTAAACAAAGGCTCACAGTCCTGGCTACCAGGCTAAGAAGATGCACTATACAAGCAAGGTCAAGAAGATACATGCTCTGTTCTCCAAATAATCATTTACACAGTGTACTCCCAATTGCAGGGCAACAATAGAGCAACAGGATAGCCAGCAGAAACTGATCAGTCCTGGAAAAATATGGGAGAAAGAGAAGATAGATAACGCTATAAATGACATGTGTTGAAAGTCATATTTTCTTTTTTCACAAGCAAAAAACATATAGTAAAACATTCTGGTACATGTAGAACTGTGAAGTAAAATGAGGGCCCAAATGGTTGGGGGCAATATGCTGACTTTGTAGAGAGGGCTGTAAAACACTGTGGAAGTGGTGCTACATTCTTGCCCCAATAAATCACATAGGTCACATAGGTGTTTATTTTTCTTCAAATGCTTGAAGATCTAGTCTCAGGTATTTTGGGTGGCATTCAGTGAGCTTGAGGTGCACAACAGTGTATGCACTGATAATGTGTTTTTGTTTTTAAAAGTTCTTCCTCCAAATTCAATAGAAATATTGTTTGATTTATAATATAAACAGGGATAAAAGTTCAAAATATCTTTCTTGTTTTGTTTCTTGTTTTGTTAAATGAATAGTTGAATTATGTTTGAAAATTTATCCTGGGAAGGTAATGTAAGCTGTTTGGGTTTCCTCTTTTTCTTTCTTTCTTTCTTTCTTTCTTTCTTTCTTTTTTCTTTCTTTCTCTCTCTCTCTCTCTCTCTTTCTTTCTTTCTGAGTTAAGAAATTAATAACTAAATAAAATTAGCTGCCACTTTCTGCTTAGAGACAAATTAAGGTCAAAGAATATAGATATGCTTCTACACACTCTTAAACAATGTGAAATATAAGTGAAATGTCATTTTATAAAACGGGAGACAGAATCAGTATAATAAAATCTTGTAGGATTGACTAAATTCAGAGCAAAGAATAGGAAGACGAGACTGATAAAAAACTGATTAAAAAAAAAGAAGTTTCAGTTACTCACTGTTCTTTCAAATAACATTAACTCTCTCCCTACTACCTGTAAGGAAGTATGTGCTATTTTAAAATAGTGCAGTGTATATAAGGAAATCTGTTCTATTGATACTAGCTTTTAAAAATATATTTGGAGGAAGCAAATCATTTGCAGCAAGCCAAAATATAAGCAACATTTTCCCCACATAGAGAAAAGGGTTTGTTTATGAACAAAATCAGCTTTTCATAAGTTTTTCATGAATTTCCTCCCCTTTGAAAGCAGCTTTCTTTATAAGGTGCCCTGCTGAGAAAGGTGTGCCTGTATTTATTTTTAAAATGCTTAATCTTCTGGGAAAACTGCCATTTACTTTTATGACAAGTTTAATGCTTATTATTTTATTGACTTCATTGGCAGAACTTTGATCCAAAGTTAATATAGAGCTACTCTTTTGTTTGGTTTTTATTTTACAGATGAAAACAGTATGTCCTCTTTCTGCAGATTTTCATTTTAAAGCTCAGGCAAAACAGACCAGTAAGTTAAAAACAAAAACATGCATTAAAATGGCAAATAAATAAGTGGTTATCCCTGGCAATATCTAAAAAAAAGTTCTATTTACCCTCAATTAGAAGTTTTGTATATACTGAGTGCCAGGGAAAAAAATCCTGTAAGATTCAGCACAGCATTGTGTTTTAACTTCCTTCTAACTGAGGAACACTATAAGGACTTATGACAAATTTGCCAGTCAATTGTCAGAAAAAGGAAAAGCCAGAATTATGGAACTCTGATTTCAAGATAAGTAACAAAAAAAATGCTTCCATTGATCCACAGTTGTTTCCATACAAGAACTGCCAAACACTAAAAGGGTCTGCTAAATTGAAGATATAAATCTGTGCTGTTTTGTTTTGTTTTGTGTTGATGCTCTCCGTCATCCTGATCTTGCTAATTCATTTTTTTTACACAAATAAACCAATTCTAGCACTTCTGTTTTTCCCACCTCTTGTTAACAGTGCCGCAGACGTTATTATGCCACACTTGTGCAGGGAAAGAAAATGTAAATAATGCTGTCTCTTTCTGACCTGTGGCCACAGATATGGGCATTAAATGCATGTTATCATTCTGGTGTGCATCAGGGAGGTATAATAAATAACCAAAAGATGTAGTGGAAAGATGTAGAGAGAAAGGCAAAATGATTACACCTGAACAATTAAGTGATTTTGTGAAGATGGCAAGAAGAAAATTCAGTCTTCTCGTGTAGCTATTATAGGAAACATTATTTAATTATTCAAATTCTGCTTGTCTTTCATGTACTATTCTCTTCAACACTTGCCTCATACCAGCAAAATGATCTAACCTTCTTATGACAATTTTTTGGGCAATAAGAGTCTAAAGAATATAAAGAGATTGCTTCCTGGCCCTTGAGAGTTCAGATCGCAATACTTTAGTAAAGCTAACCATCCAGAGGCCTTTGCAGTTTATACTTAATCACATAAGTGCTCCAAGGATTCACTACCACTTTAGAGGATTTCATGTGGGAACTATTAGTATGTGTTACCAGCTTGGAGAAAGACATGTTTATTGGAGTTTCTTTTAGCTTGTTAAGAGTTCCTCCAAATGTTATACTTACAGAATTAACTGTGCTCTTGCTTTAAGCCAGATTGCAACCCTATCTAGCATCCCAGTATAAAGGACTGTAGGGGGTAAATGTGTCTGGGATACAGCTAGGGTTCTGTTGCAAACCCCAACGCTGAGAAAGAATGCATTGCCTTCAAAAATAACGAAGAAGGAAATACAGTGGCATTTATCCTTGTTCACAACAAATTGGGCACACATTTTCAAAGGATTGAACAGGGAAAACTGAAACTTTTGTGGATGCTTGGTTCTGCAGAAGAGATGAAATCTCATCAGCTTTTCTGTCCAATTAAAAATGGAGAGGGGAAAATTCATGTAAGATTATGGTAACAGCTACAATCAGTGAAATATAACTAGAGCTTTTATGGACAATAATTGAGTTATACAAAGCACCTTACATCTTGATGGTGAATCAGAGACTATTCTGATGCTGTTGAATTGCAACTTACACCAATAGTTATCAGTGTCAACAGTTCAGCAATTGGGGTTCCCATTCCTGACCTAGTATAGGGTGAAACAATGACTTTCGCATGTTTTGACCAAGAAACACTTTCCATATTATGTAGTCTCGATCATTAGTCATCTGCTCCAGCATTGCTGCCAATTTTGTCATTTATTCTAAGAACATTAAGTTTAGAATAACAGAGTTGGAAGGGATCTTGGAGATCTTCTAGTCCAACCCCCTTGCCTAGGCAGGAAACCATTTCAGACAAATGGTTACCCAACATTTTCTTAAAAACTTCCAGTGTTGGAACATTCACAACTTCTGAAGGCAAGTTGATTAATTGTTCTAACTGTCAAGAAATTTCTCCTTAGTTCTAAGTTGCTTCTCTCCTTGATTAGTTTCCACCCTTTTGCTTCTTGTTTTACCCTCAGGTGCTTTGGAGAATAGCTTGACTCCCTCTTCTTTGTGGCAGCCCCTGAGATATTGGAACACTGCTAGTCCTTCTTTCCATTAAACTAGACATGCCCAGTTCCTGCAACTGTTCTTCATATGTATTAGTCTCCAGTCCCCTAATCATCTTTCTTGCTCTTCTCTGCACTCTTTCTAGAGTCTCAACATTCTCTTTAACTTCGTCTTGTTACCTTGTAAAGATAATCATGCAACTAGAATTTCTTGGGAACCACAAACCCAATAACATATAAACTCAACCACAAATCCAAAAAAAGAACCAAACAATTGGGGGGGTGGATGGAGGTTTCGATTGAAAAAAGCCATTCTCTCCCCCCCACTCCCAGACACTTACTTTTCCCAATGTTGAATTTTCTTATCCAAATGTACTTGTCATACACTGCTATCTTCTTATAATCTTTAGTCTCACTCTTAATTCCCTTTTAGGTCCATTGCCCAGCTAGTACAACTCAATGCAGCATATCTTTTGTTTCTTGATTGAACTTCAGCCTTAACCCATGGTGCATATTGGGTTTTAAAGCACAACAATATGCACCATGTAACCGGTTGCCTTATGATAAGCCTGAAACAAAAGCTTTGTGAATTCTTGACATCTGTTTCCACCCCGAATTTGGCTAGTTTCAGAAAATTAGAAATATTCGTCTTGTAAGAATTTTGTCACATTCATGATGGTTAGTTCTGCACCGCACTTCAAAATGTTTTTGCTTCGCATACCACTGATACTAAGCCGTCTTTAATGATGATAAACAGGAAAGTGAAGACAAGAAGAAACATATTTAGTTTTACCCTTTCACTAGGTTTTGTAATGTACAATAGCATTTTTTAAGCAGAACATTCCATCACATTAATGAGGCTTGCCTGGTATCCTTAATCATCTGAAAGAGGCTTTCAATATTTTTTTTCATTTTGAGAGAAGTTTGAAATATAATAGCTATTTTGCATATTTGTAATTTTTAAAATATTTTTAACTGTTCCATTACAATTCTTTGGATGCTCTGATTGCCAGAAATATGAGCTTTTACATGACATTATTTCTTAATCAAACAGCAACCAATAATATGCTGACTGAACATTTACAAAAAGAATTCAACTTTTGCAATTTCCATTTGTGAATAATGGGAATTGTAGTCCCACGTACATTGGGAAAGACTATGTTGGATCATTTGGGCCTATTTAACTTAAAGAAGATCAATGTGGACAACTTTGTTTTACAAAATAATGTAAGCTTTCAATATAATTGGCTAAGGACTACAGGTCATAGAGCAGCTGATAAAACACAAAAAATGACTAATTAGGATAAAAAGGAAAATATAATTGTTCTAAAATATTTAAGAAGGATTAGAGTAAATACTAAGGAACACTGTATAAACTATAGGAAAATACTTGGCTATAATCAAAGATATAAAATCACATAGGTTCGCCCCGGATTGGGCAAACTGGTAGCGGCAGTGGTGGGAGGCTCCGCCCACCCATCCGGACTTCTCTGCACATGTGCAGAAGTGTTGCATGCACATGCGTGCTCCCAATAGCAAACCGGTAGTGGCGGGAATTGAAACCCACCACTGCACTAGACATTAAGCTAAGTTCCCAAAACGTTTTGAACTTTGTATGCATGCCATGGGTCTTCTCCAAAAAATGGCTGCTATGGAGGGATTGACTATGGAGATAGCACAGAAAAACTTGCTGTTCTCCTTGTGGTTGTCCTGGAGAAATGGGCACATTTGCAAAGAAAGAACCTGCAGTCGCTTATACTTTTATTTTCCAAGCGTATTAATGATGCCCATGAAAAATCAGAGACCTTCTTAGAGAAGTCCAGATAATATAGCAAGCTTAGCTCTGCAATAAGCCAGCTTTTCAATTTTGTTTTTTAAAAGCAGAATGTTTTTCCCCCCATTAGTCATGATGAGTACCATGGGAAGTGTCAATGTCAGATATTGGCTCTTATTGGGTCATCATACAGAGACCCTCCGAATTAAGGCCTGTTTTTAATTGCCTGCTTTAAAATATTTAAAGAATGGTTGCAGGAACTGGGTATGTCTGATTTAATGAAAAGAAGGACTAGGGGAGACATGATAGCAGTGTTCCCATATCTCAGGGGCTGCCACAAAGAAGAGGGAGTCAAGCTATTCTCCAA
>JANHFT010008556.1:126099-138880 GCA_032467955.1 Pseudoxenodon macrops
TCTGCCGCCAATAGCCTCCCACCGACCAGTGCGCTCACATAGAGAGGGCCTTGTCAGGGTGCCGTCGGCTAGACAGTTGAGAGAAGGGCGGTATAAAAATTTAATAAATAATAATAATAATAAATAAATAAAATGTAAGGATCCTGATCTTGCTGAACATTGATTTTACCAGTTGAGGAAGGATCTGCCTTCTGACACCACAAATTTGGTAGGGAATGGGTCAGAGAAAGGGGTATGAAAAGCAATTGAAGGAAGCAAGAAATATTCTGGTTTCCATGATAAAATGGCATCCTGTTTATTTTGTGAGCTTGGAATGTAAAATATTTCATAGTTAAAATAAGGGAAAAGGTGACCACTTTATTTGGCCTTTTCTTTAGTTATGAGATATCTCTATTACTGTATTTCCAATTCTGGTGGACTGTCCAAATTCACAAAGTAGTAAACACCTTTAAAGAGATGATACTAATGTTTAAAGCTTCCTTGAAAGTCAAAATATTTTTTGTTGAAAACAATGGTTTCTTTCTGAAGGTTTATTAGGGTAATAAGCTGCAATCATGAAGGCATTGAAGACCTGCTCAAACCACATTATTAGGAAGTATTAGATCACCAGAATAGATGAGGAAATCATACAGATACACTACAGAAAACTTGCCCAGAAAATCATGAACAATATGAGCTATAAATCATTTAACTAATGAGAGGCTGTTTGTTAATCCAAATAGCAACAGCATATATTTATTAAATTATTAAATAGAGTTCTGATCAAAGTTTAGCAAAATAAAACACTTAAGGAATGACCAAATAAAGCACAAACAATAAAACAGTCATTTAAAAATGTGCAATTATGAGTTGAAAAAGAAAAAAGGTCCCATTGCAAGATTACTAGGATATTTTATGCCTGGTAGGGTTCCAGTCTGACAGTAAGAAACAAAATTTCCATTCATCGTAAGGGATTTATTGCTTTATTTTTGGAGATGGCAAAAATATATTCGCATGCATGTTATCAAAGAAGAAGCAAGAAAAATTGCATGGACCTGTGTTTCAGGTTCATACTGATCACAACAGCAGTATATAAGATTCTACTGTATTCTGCTGTATTTCCTTCCTAATATAGCAGAAGGAAAAACATTGAAACAATGCAAAGGAGAGTCTCTACAGTGTACATGGCAAGCAAGACTGATAAAAGAAATGTGCACATACGTCACTCAAATACAAATTCTCTTGGGTTTGAAGTTTATAGGAGGTAATGCTGAACCTGGGAAAAATTAGAATAACAGAGTTGGAAGGGACCTTGGAGGTCTTCTAGTTCAACCCCCTGTCTAGGCAGGAATCCCTACACCTCTTCAGACAAATGGTCATCCAACATCTTCTTTAAAAAATCCAGCGTTGGAACACCCACAACTTCTAGAGGCAAGTTTTCCACTGATTAATTGTTCTAACTGTCAGGAAATTTCTCCTTAGTTCTGAGTTGCTTCTCTTCTTGATTAGTTTCCACCCATTGCTTCTTGTCTTACCCTCAGGTGCTTTGGAGAATAGCTTGACTCCCTCTTCTTTGTGGCAGCCCCTGAGATATTGGAACACTGCTATCATGTCTCCACTAGTCCTTCTTTTCATTAAACTAGACATGCCCAGTTTCTGCAACCGTTCTTCATATGTTTTACCTCCAGTCCCCTAATCATCTTTTTTGCTCTTCTCTGCACTCTTTCTAGAGTCTCAACGTCTTTTTTTACATCGTGGTGACCAAAACTGAATGCACTATTCCAAGTGTGGCCCTACCAAGGCATTATAAAGTGGTATTAACACTTCACGTGATCTTGATTCCCTCTGTTTATATAGCCTTGAACTGTGTTGGCTTTTTTGGCAGTTGCTGCACAATGCTGGCTCATATTCATTCATGAAACTGGCTGATCCTTTATGCCTTTCCCCTCAAGTTAGAGTAGAGTGCTAATTAAAAATGAGTACATACATTTCTGCAATTGCACATGATAAAAAATAATATTTAACATGAGATTTATCCTCAGTAGATGATCCTTCCATTCCACAACTCCCAATAAGCAGTTAAGCAGCCTCAGGGTTTGTTACCAAACACAAACAAAACCTACTGTGTTAGATTACTTCTTCCTTGGTCTAGCAGGGACTGTTCAAATTCTTAAGTTAACACATTGTAATCAGGGCTCGGTGTGCTTGTTATTATGTGTTATGCACAGGCAGTTATGCAAAATGCACAGGCAGTTATGTTCTACACAATATTCAAATACATGTGGAGGCACAAAGCCTGCATTTTCATGTAAATACATTAATCCATTCCAGCAAGAAGAAACTGAATTTCCTGCATTGGAAGCAGTGCAGTAGAGGAAAGCATCTGAATCACTGGTCCAATAAGTGGGTAAATGGGTATATATTTATTACTCTATAAATCCCTATTTTAAAACACCTTCTTTTGCTATCAGAAAACAAAATAGATTCTCAAATAATCTGGAGCACATTTGGCGTTTCTTAGGGCTTGTGCATGAACTGAAATGCTGACACAATCAGGCACAGAACCTAATACAATTTCTGCCAAAAAGAAAAAGTGGAAAAGGCTTTTCTGGAACAGACAATTAAAGGATGAGAAATAAGATATGTGGCTATTAACTACCTCTTTAAATAATGGCAGGATGATGGGTAGACACCTAACAAGTAGCCATGCAAACCTGGAAAGGAGGTAAGTTTATAATTATAGCTATAAAGCTATAACTTTATAATATTAAAATATACTGCTTATTTTGGGTTAAAAAATGCAATACATTCAAAGTTGCTTATGAAATTCCTTTCATTGGAATTCCTATTTGTCACTGTTACGCCACACTGCCAAAGCAGAAAGTTATTAATTTTCATTCTTAATAGTTATCAAAACGTGATTCACTTTTTATAATTTATTTACCTAAAGATGAAAGGTACTTTTGCTCCATTTTATCCTTGTTCTTTTTTTAAAAAAAAGAATTAATTTTTGGAATAGAGACATTTCTGTATAATTTCAGTGCAGAAAAAAAACGTGTTTTTGTACTGATGAATGTCGAATGGTCTTAAAAACCTTCACTTTGACATCTTTCCAGGTGATAGTTTTAATAATGCTGAACTGACCCAAGTCTCAGAAGTGCTCAGAGGAATAGAAGTGACAATGGGCAGAAGGCTCCTCCAAAGCTAGTGGATTAGCATTCTTACACTCAGAAAGAGAACAGAAACGGTAGTAATAGCAAAGAAGAATGGGAACAGGGCTCTCTAGGATCAATAGTGGACCTCTTTATGGAAAAGGAGGTTTAGGAAATGATCAGTTAGGCCAAAGTTTCCCTTCCTGTAAGGCAAAGGGTCAAAAATTGTTCTCTGTCATTTTAGACTGCAAGACGTGGAATCTAAATCACAGTAAGACAGATTCCAAACCTAATGCCAGAAAAAAAACATGTAACCACAAAAGCAAGGGTTAGACAGCCATCTGTCAAGAATGTCCTCTGAGCAGCTGTTGGAATTTTGACCTAAAAGGACCTTTCCAATTCTATAAAAATAAATTTAGCCTAGACACCACTTAGACATGGTCCAATGCGGATTTTTCATTTCATATGATGTTTGCATTTTCAGCTTAATTAAATACTTGATGCATGATTGGTTTATTATCGTTGAAAATATTCCTTAGGTTTCTTTAAAAGAAATTTATTCTACTGTAGGATGCCCAAATCCAGCAGATGGCAAGAACTTAGGCTAACTTTCAAACCGCCAACTAACATCTACACATGTTCAAGTTACTGAGACCATTGTTTTAAGCAGTTTATTTAATCTAATGCCTCTGGTTTTGAACAATACTGTTCTGTAATAATTTTATTTTCAGTTATATTTCATATAACTATTTTAAGTTAGCCTAATTTTTAATGGAAAACCATGTTAAATCTTGTGCAAGATTAACATATGCTCACATTCGGTTCTGGAAGAGGTTGCTACTAGAAATCCTTTTGAAATAATCCCCCTACTTATCCACAATAACTGGTCACAGGAAGGCATCACTAGAGACAAACTATTTGCATGCAAGCTCAAATCGCCTCAAGTGAGTAACAAAATGTGTGTTGAGATATCTACTGCATATCAGTTTCCCATGGATAGCAAGTGTATGCACACTTACCAGCTAATGTAAGAGATACTGCTCGTCTTCATGTGGTCACATAAAAAGGTCCTCATACAGAAGCTCTTTAAGGGTTTTCTTTAGCACAGTATACACATTTTAAATCAATTAAGAAAACCTGAGATGTCAAAGTAGAGGGTTAATAATGAACTGCTCAACAATTTGTTGAGTAGAGGAGAGGATGCAACAACTGATAGGGAGAGTGGAAGGTTGGTGACAGGAGGTAGAAGAGGGAGAGGAGAGGGGAAAGAAAGTAGAAAGAAAAGAGGTAGAGGTAGAGGTAGAGGAAGAAAGTGAGGTGGAAAGGAGAGGAAGTAGGAAAAGAGAAGGGGAAAGAAAGGGATAAGGGAAGTAGGGAGTTGAGAAAGAGAGAGGGAAGGGAAGTAGGAAAGGGTTGGAAAGTTGTTGCAAAACTAGATGATATAAGAGATAAGATAAGGGAACAGAAAAAGCACAAGTATTAAATTTGATGGTGAAATGGAATAAGTAAACTATGACGATATTTTATTAAAAATTATATAATTGTAAAGGTATAAGTATGTACTCTGACAACAGATGCTGTAAGTTGTATGTGGGGAGTTGGTGGTATAAAAATAAAATAAAAAATTGTTACAAAAATAATAATAATGAACTGCTAAGCAATTAATTTCCATTCAAGCAATTCTAGAAGTGCTTTAGGCAATGGTAATATCTGCATCAGCTGCAGACCCAAAGGGGCCAATGGTGGGAATCACATTGCTGGTGTCTGTGCCTTCAAGGTAGTTTTGAATCCTGGCAACCACCCTCTGCAATTTGTTTGGCAGCATTTTTTTAAAAGCAGTTTGCCAGGTCCTTCTTCCTAGAACTAAAAAAAACAACAACTGACCTATCCAATTGGCTGTGTGACTACAGTGGAACAAGAACTGTGAACTTCCTGTTTATAGTCTGAGTCCTTAACCATGACAGCAAACAGTCTCTGAACTGGTGTGGATATTTAAAAAATGGTCTTCTGTGGATGTCAAATGTGCTAGATATGCCACTGGCATAGCCATCCTTTTCACAGTCCATATTTTATTTCACATTACTGAAGAAGAGTTGCTCCTAATTGCAGAAAATACGACTTCAGCAACAGAGTGGTCCATGCTTGGAATGTACTACCTGACTCTGTTGCTACATTCTCAAACCCCCAAAACTTTAACCTTAAACTATCTACGGTGGACTTCACCCCATTCCTAAGAGGTCTGTAAGGGGGTGTGCATAAGCGCACCAATGTGCCTACTGTCCCTGTCCTACTGTTCCCATTTATTCCCATTCATTTCTTTTGTTTATAATTATACCTGTTTATACTTAGATGTTTATATGTTATGTTTTTACTTGTTTTCTCATACATGCTTGACAAATTAAATAAATAAATAAAATAATTGTGATTAAAAAAAAATCCCTGAAAGTTATTAGAGACTGGCCAAGATGCAACCCCACACAGTATATGAGATTTTATATAAGATAAAACAAAAAAGTGTGCTCATAATTTGCACAATGCGATACATATAAATTTCAAATGTGCCAAATATAAACATACACATATTTTCCATTATTTTCTTTCTTTCTTTGCTATAATTAAAAAAATAAATGATTGAACTACGATTGTTAAAATTTAATTTTAACACTTTGCGGAATATACAACATTGTTGCTTATTTTCCAAAACAGGCAGTTAGTTGCTTTTATAAACACAGGAGAATGATGCCAATATTCCAAATGAATGAGTAACTACTATGCCTATTTACTGCTCTACCACATGGTACATACCAGCTGCAAGGGAGCAACAGTGACAGAGGGCTATTGCTTCATGCTCAAATTGCTAAGCTTCCTGAATTCCTATAATTGGCCATTGTCCAATACAGAATATTGGCCTAGATTGGTCCAGTGAGACTGTTTTTAAGTTCTTATATACTAGATAAATATGTATATTTGGTTGGCAACAGCTGAAGCTATCAGCTAGTGCCTTCTGATCAGTATTACTAAGGCAATACAAGTGAAGGCATATAAATGCATTCTGACTAGCGTACCAAGTGTGTAAGTTGATGGGAAGAGCTTGATTTTTCACAGTCTATAGAACAACTACCAATTGTTCCTATTTTTCAATTCTGAGGGAACGTTCTTGTGCAGGATTAAGAAACCTGGTAGTCTGCAGATATTTTTGGACATCAATTTCCATCAATCTCATCCAGCATCGCTAATATGAAGGAACTGTAAAAACTTTCATTAAAAACATCTGGAAGGCCAAAAAGCTGCCTGCTTCTGTGATCATAAAATTATTGCTATTTTTTTCTAAGATTTCTAGCCAGAGTCAGATCTGTTCACTTCAGATACAGATTAAAATTGGGATGGGCAACTGAAACATCCTTTTCATAGCCCAGGAAAGACCCAAGACTATGCTATAGAAGCAATCTGCCAAATAACTGTAATGCAATCTTCCATTCAAAGGAATAAATTGATGCATTAAGCCTTCAATGGCCTTTTTTTCAGCTACTTAAAACAACCTGGTCCCACTTTCAAAACAAAACTCTTCCAATATGGTTCAGGAAGCATTCACTAGTTATCTTGATCCTACCATCAGTACTAGAAATAAGTTGTTTCTATTTTGGTCAGCCCACCTGAAGTTCTCCAGATGTGCTGGACTGCAATTCCCATCCCATCCCCAGCTGAAAATGATGGAAGATGTAATCTAAACCATCTGGAAAATGTCAGGTTAGCGAAGGTTATCATAAATCAATGGTTTAGTTCTGTAGGAATAATTTCCCAGCATATGCATTTATGTGCCCTGTAATGAATGGGCATGATGTACTACCATGCTACTGTGAAGAGTTAAGAGTCCCAATTTGTAATATGCAGAGTACTTCTTATACTACAAATCTCAATAACTTTCTTCAAAAAGTATCAATGTGAAGAACCTGATATGTGATATCAAAACTAACAGACAACAAAAAAATACTGGCAATGTCAGTCTAATACATAGATCAGGTTTGAATCTGGAGGTAAGCTTGAAAACACAGAGTGAGGTTGATTTATGCAGTGATCAAGTGATGGTCCCAAATTCACAGGGAATTTTAAGACTTTATAATGTCTGCAATGTGTACTATTCTTGTTTTGAATTAGAAATAAATCTAATTGAACATTGTGTAACACCATTGACAGAATGGACTGGTGCAATTTTCTTTCGCTCCTAAGACCACCATGTTCTCAAACTATACACCACAGAATTCTTAAGTTTATGAAAACAATGTTGTTCCATAGGTGAACCTTGAATTTATGTAAGTGCTGCCTGAACAATGCCATGGGGCTTGTGTGCAGCTTGGGAAGCTGAGCGAAGCCATTTTTGCAGTGTTTATTTTAGGAAGCAAACAGCCTTTCAGTGGCCACAACATGCATCTTCTTGCTTCATAAAGAAACCAATTGCCATCCCACTTTCCATGTGAAAAGCAAATGCAATAAAGGAAAGGAAGGCCAAGAGTGAGACACCAACTGATCTGCAATTTTTGTATTCTCTTATTGGACAGAACTTAGGCCAGCAATTTGGAGAAATTGAACACAGGTAACTATGCCACTTGAGACCATGTGAGCAGCTTGAGGAGGAAATAAACATAAAACCTCATCCAAATTTTGCTAAGATGCCAGATATCATCCAAAGAAAACATTAATGGAGCCAATCCCTACAATTCTGCTAAAACCAAGGCACTTATTGAACAATACTAACCTAGCAGCAACGTAGAGGGTTCTGTCCATTATCATGAGCAACTGGATGTCAAGTCTGTGCCTTTGTGGAGTATTGTGTCCCGGTTTGTGACCCACGAACACTGGATACTGTTTTGTATCTATGAAAAGCAGAGAAGATTGAAAGAAAAGCAATAAAAAAGGACAGTGAGAGACAGATCCCCAGTTGCTATAATTAACATGTTTATGATTATAGTTAAATTGCACACAACAACCTAATTGATCACAATCTTCTGATTTGAAAGAAAAGCAGAACATGATTTTTTAAATGACCCTTCAAAACCTTTATTCAGAGTGGAGTTAGAGGGAGAGGCTGAATGGAACCAAGTGTTTACTGGCTGGATGCCTTCCTGACACCTATGCAGAGTTTGCAGCAGATATTTTCTCTTTGTACCCTCATAGAGAAACATCTGCCGTTGCCTAGGATTGAACTTTTAACTTTCCAAGTGGGAGGCGAGTGACTGTCTTCACCTCTAGGCCACCATGCTGCTCTTTCCTTCAGAACATTATGCCCTTCAGAAATGCTACATACAACTCCCATCATCCTTGACAATTACCTATAGTTCATAGGGGTGGTGATAGTTATAGTTCAACATATCTAGACTGCCTATGTTAAGATAACATCCTTTGGGGATATTTAATACTTCAATATTTAATACTTATGAGTAACTTTCTTGTCAATATTTGCAGCAATCTAAATAGTTAGAATTTAGCTTTGTGAAGTTGATCTGTCAGGATAAAATGCTGTCCTGGAACCTATCAATTTGTCCAATAGCCACACTGTCTTGTGATTATAAGAAATGGACAGGACTACTACAGGCTGCTTACAAGGGTAACACACTAATCATATTTCTGGGAAGGATGAGACAGACTCATTCAATGAACTTTACAATAATTTCAGTTTTGTACTAGTGAAGAAAATTTATTTTTATTTCTTTTGCAGACTGTCTTGTAAGGATTTCATTGGAAGTAAATTAAATTCTGTTTTACTTTATTATGTTACAAAATGTCTCAAGTGCCCTCAAATGGAGGCAAACCTTGTAAACTTTTAGAAGCAATAGATACTCTGTCCAATTCAATAGGTTTGTGTTCACATATTTCTTAAAGCTTAAGTACACTATGACAAAAATAGAGTCTTTTTGGCTACTAAAACAAAAAACAAAAAAAACAAAAGCAAAAACATTTGAATGACTGTTAATAATCTAAAATGCAAAGAGATAAATAATACTGATATCCCTGATAAAATAATGGGAACTAAGGAAAATATCTTGCAGTTCAGTACCTTATTGCTCAATGCAAGAGAAAAGAACCCTCAAACCCAGAAATCATATCAAAACTTACTAATCATGACCACCCACTAAAACACCAGGCCCAGTTTTCCACCATTCTTAGCAGAAAACAAGTAAAATGGTGTGCAAGGTTTGTTTAGGTTTAATGCAGAAAACACTTATGTGCAATGGTGGGATTCACATTTTTAAATAACCTGTTCTGTGGATGTGTCTTATTTGGGGGCGTGGCTTGGTGTGACTGGGTCAATCATCTTGGTTTCTTGTCATTAAAAACTTCTTTCTTAACTTAAGAAAGTAGCTTAAGACTTAAGAAAGTCAATCAAAGAAAAAGAAAACTCCGGAGAGACAGTAAGTCTAGGTGTATTGCCAACAATGTAATAAGGGTTAACTGAGAGGCAGTTTCTGTAAGCAGGGCAATAAAGATTAGGCTAGAAACAACACCAGAATGTTGTAATTCCTTATAAGATTAACCCTGTAAAGTGGAAAAACAAAACAAAAGGATATTTTCTAACAAACAATTCTCCAAATTGCTTAAAAAGTTAACAATCGGTTCTAGCGAACCTGTCGAATCCCACCCCTGCTTATGTGCCTATTGTCCACTCATAAAATCCTAGTTCTTTTCCAATACTTGTCCTTTTCTCTCTCTTTCTCTTTCTGTGTGTGTGTGTGTGTGTGTCAGAGGTGGTATTCAGCAGTTTCTGACCAATTCTGGAGAACCAGTAGCAGAAATTTTGAGTAGTTCGGAGAACCAATAAATACCACCTCTTACTGGCCCCGCCCCCATCTATTCTCTGCCTCCAGAATCCCAATTTATCAGGAAGGAATGGGGATTTTGCAGTAACCTTCCCCTAGAGTGGGAATCAAGATTTTATAGTATGCTTCCCCTGCCACGCCCAATCCCACCACTGGTGTGTGTGTGTGTGTGTGTGTGTGTGTGTGTGTGTGTGTGTCTGTGTCTGTAGCTGAATAATAATTTCCCAAATCTGATTTAATGGATTTATTTCTTGTCCTTCTGTGTTAACGCTGAAGTACAGAATCAATACAGCAGGAAACTGAAATCCACATTACTAGGATGCATTTCTGTCTTTTATAACAGTGAAAAAGTTTAGGATTTGATTTGGTGTAATGCTGGTTAAAGTTCAATGAAATGTTTATGTCTGGAATTTGAATGAAATGTGGATGCAGGTACTTTGAGAGAGTTGATTTCCTTAATGTAAAATACAAGAACTCAGACTTCCGTGTGGATTGTCTATGTCAAATGAGATTGCACCCTTCTCTCAAATCCAATTCAATGGTCACTTTTACGGTTTGCACCAAATACATCCTTATAGGGAACCCTTCAATCTTTAAACTAAAGAAAGCCCAGGACAATGTCAATTTACATTTATTTTAGGTCTACTGCATAGGTGCCCAACCTTTTGGCTTGCCTAGGCCACACTGAGTGAAGAGGAATTGTCTTGAACTGTATAGAAAATATATAATATAGTTACCATAATCACATAATAATGCTAAAAGTTTTTGATCTTGTGGGGTCACATTACTGGCTGTCCAAAGCCACTTGCCACCAGTCGGCCAGACGCACCTAGCCTACTGTGTGTTTAAAGTTCAATTAAACATTGTTTCTTCAAAAAGATATTTATTTGCATGTAATCCATGATGAAACAGAATCTTTTGAGATCTATACTACCTAACTGCAACTTCTCCTGTATGTTTATCTAAGTAAAGAAAAAAACCATTTTGGATCCTTCATTTATTATTTTGTTTAACCTCAGAACATCCCTATTAAATACTATGAACTATGAAATAGTTAGAAACTCTTCAGTTCATTCCGGTGGGGTTCTCATACTTAATTTATGGTATTTAAGGAGGCTCTCAATTTGTAGCACTTGTGACAGTGAAATTCTACATTAAGCCTTTTATAACCTACCTTTTTAAAGCTAAACATTGCAAATGCTCTCTCTCTCTCTCTCTCTCTCCCTCTCTCTCTCTCTCTGATGCATTTGCATCCCAATGGGGAACAGAGTGGGATACTAACCTCCTTCTTCCAGGCAAACTGCCACTTTTATATTGGCTCAAATGGAAACTATTTTGCTTTCTTTAGTTCTGTTTTACATTAGAATTGAAAAGGCTAAAGAAGTGGTACATTTATTGCTACATATGTGTGAATAAGTAAATAGCTAGATAGCAAGTTAGTTAAATTAATAATATTTCAGTTCTGAACATTATGTTCAGAATTGTGTGGTTTGGATCAATAGCAAAGCTTAATTCTTTTTTTCCAAGGAATTAAGTGCTTTTGTTTTGGCCATCTCATTTTGGTTATGAAAGAAATATTCCTTAATATTTTTCCAGAAAAAGGTGTGACTGGAAAGTTTAACAAGAGAATCGTATGAATCTGGAGAAGAACAAGATTTAGAGACCGAAATGATAACTAAGAGTTCTTCTACATTTATAGGCTGGCCCAGAACACAATAGTTTTGTGAATTGTTTTGCATCAACAAATAGTGGTAGGGAATGCTCTGTACAGAGAACCGGGCAGGTAGGAACTGAGGCTAGGCAGGTTGTGAGAGAAAAACAACATTTACTTCTAACAATAACAGACAAGCCAACTTCTGTACCGGCTCCTACTAACACTTGCTGTCTGACAGCTATTCATACAGGAGCTGTCAGACAGGTAAACCAATGGCGACGGCTGCATTCTCCCGCCGACTAGTTGCTTGCATCTTAGCCAATCAGAAGTGCTTGCCAGCTGACAAGGCTTTAGGCGTGGTGCAACCTTAAGAATTTAGCAGGGAATATGAAAAAAATCTACTGTAGATGCCTGGAGAGGGTGCAAAGGAAAGAATGTTTTTGCCCTTCTAATGCTTGCAGTCCTTAATCTTGCTCGGCAATAAGCTATGACCGGATATTGGGAAGGGAAGGAGTAAAAAAATATTCCAGCCTTTCATACTTACAGTTGCCATGCGAAATACTGATTGGCTCAGGATCTTCTGGGAAATCGGCCCCAGCAAAGTGTAGCAGTGTGAAATATAGCAGCAAGGCTTCTGACCTCATAGTAGTTCAACTGGGAAACTAATCCTTCACTTCACCCTGTGAAAGACAAGCAAGATAATGAAAGCCTTTATGATCAACTGGTACTTAGATACGATGAACCAGTCAATATCAATGGTAACTTTTACTAGCATTCGCAGCAATAGCACTTAGACTTATATACCACTTCACAGTGCTTTACTGCCCCCAACTATATGAGTTCTCATTTTACCCGCCTCGGAAGGATGGAGGCTGAGTCAACCTAGAGCCGGTGAGACTTGAGACACCAAATCGCTGGCAGTTGGCTGTCAGCAGAATTAGCCTGCAATACTGCATTCTAAGCCCTGCACCACCATGGCTCTGTGGTAATCCATACTGGCAGGGGAATTCTGGGAGTTGAGGTCCTCATATATTAAAGTTTCCAAAACCACTGAATAATAAAGGAGATCTTCTCCTGCCTTTTGGTTATACACAATAAAATGTTATATACCGTATTTTTCTGAGTATAAGATGCACCTTTTCTCCCCCTAATTGGGGCTGATAATTTAGGTGCGTCTTATACTC
>JANHFT010008556.1:138980-155805 GCA_032467955.1 Pseudoxenodon macrops
TGAATACCTGGTAGGCAGATTTCCCCCCTATTTTCCTCCCCAAAACTCAGGTGCGTCTTATACTCAGGTGCGTCTTACACTCCAAAAAATACAGTACATTTATTTTAAAAGAAAAAGAGTGGTCGGTCAATAAGCCATTAACGCAGAGCAGCAATGGCATGTTCTTTGCCCCTAAAAGCTACTATGATGTACCAGAGAACATTTTCTAACCCCCATGGGTATTTTACTAGCCATAAAAAATGGATGGCGCTTTACAGGTTAGCTCCTGTAGTTAGTTTCAAAAGCCAAGTTAGGTCTAGTTATTGAATTATGTATTGTATTCATTTTAAAGAATTTGCTTAATTAAAAAATATATAAGAACAACTTTGTTACACAAATTCTCATATTTAAAGTGATACCAATAGAGAGATTCATGGGAATGCAGAACCCATAGGATAAATCAGTATAGGAGGGTTTTTAATTCTATTCTGTTCCGTGCTCATTATTTTACAAAATTTCAAATTTTTATTTATGCAAAGGAAGTGAAAGATTTGTAACTAAGACAGTTGCTCTATGCCAGGGATAGCCAACAGAGTAGAAAGAAGATCCTACCACCATGCTGTCTATTCTCTTGGTTTTTATTTTCTATCATATCTATATTAAGTTTCATTGTTTTATGTTCCTTTTTATAAACTTGTAAGTTGCCCAGAGTCACTTTAACAGTGAATTGAACAGCACAATAATTTAATAAATAAACTGCCAGTGTGTCCTTTTGAAACTGCATCTAATAGTCATACTTTTTCTTATGTCAAAACATGCATTAACAAGTTCTGCTTCATTTCAAAATGAAATTTCACAGCCAATACTGACTAATTTGTCCAGTTATAAACAGTGATTAATTCTGTGGTACATCTTATATGCTTTTAAATTAAAACACCTAATGTAGTCGAGAAAGAGAGTTGAGTATTACTCAATATGTTATGGAAAAAAATTATGCAAATGAAATTATATTACTTTAATTGCTTATATTTAACTGTATACATAATTTTAAAATTATTAATCTAGGAATACATGTAAAAGAGATATGTCAAAGGGAACTACATTTCTAGTGTCATTTATGTTCACATGAGTGAAGCAGCTCATGAACCATTGTAAGTACTGAATTTACATAACTTAAATGTACACAAGAGTCACCTATTCTTTGCATGTAATTAAAATAAAATTTCTTTATATTTAGGATTACAAAATTTGAGCTGCAAAAATCCAGATAACCACAAGATGGCAACAAGAAGCTATAACCTTCTGGATTTCCTCTGCTGCCAACTAGAAGTAGTCTTGATTTCTGCAGCCCAAATTTGTAACCCTATGTAAATCAGGACTAACTCATAAGCAGTTTTGATATTACATCAGCAGACTCTTTTTCGCGATTATAGTATAGTATAGCATAGCAGAGCATAGCATAGTATAGTATCATATATATGTATGTATGTATGTATGTATGTATGTATGTATGTATGTATGTATGAATGAATGTATGTATGTATGTATGTATTATATGAAATATATTAGTTGGCAGTTGCATAAATAGTTCTCTCCAAATCCCTCTTCAGACATTCTAAGAAGGAAGGAGTAGACTTACTGTATGTTTATTTAAGCATGTGAAAAATACTACCAGTGGTAATTTTGGCCCATTGAAGTTAGTTTATACTTGATTTCTCACTACCGTTCATGTACAGTATGTTTTCTGATAATAAGTGTTCATACTCATAGGAGTATAGGAATATAGCAGGGTAGATGGACTCTATAGAATGAGCGACCTATTAAATTAGAACAAATGTTCTAATAATGTCCATCTATCCTTGCTATAGGCACAGGATCCATTGCATTTATTTGAATTCTTTATGTCCTAAGAAATAATAAATTTATTTCTAAGAAATAAAAAGTTCATTTAAGAAGAAATAAAAGCAAATATGAAATATCACACTATTATCGCTTAAACTTTTTTTGGGTGATCTTGCAAACACAATTTAGGGTAGCATTATTTTTTTAAATAATGTCTGTCTTTGAATTGGAAAAAGGATGTTTATCCAAGGAAAATGATCAAGTCTATGTTTTAATTATAAACATTCTCACTCACAAGATTAATCTATTAATGAATATTAATTCCTATTAACAGGGCATATTAGGAATCTCCAGAGAGAAGGAGAACCCTTTTATGTTGATTCTGTCATTCCATGAGCTACATAACAATATGGTTAGGTTGAAGGTGGAATTTAATCTTTAAAATAAAGTAGAGCAAGCAGGCAGAATATGGCTTCTAGAATTCTTTTGAATCCCTTAATAGCAGTTTGACTCCGAGACACATTATGAGGGGGGGACAAGGGCTTAACAATGGAACTGTTGGAAGTATTCCAAATCGTTGACCAAGAACCATAGCAATGCACTGAGGGAATTACAGTATTTTCTGAACAGCCTTCAGTTTTAGGCCCATTTTCTGACTTGATCTTTTGTTTTTCCTGGCTTCTCCTGCTACACCAAACCTGATCCCACACCATTTTGATTTTGGAGAGTTATCCTGCTGACAGATAGACGGTCAGACAAAGTTCTAAATTCCTTTACGTACATTATTCCAAGCATTTAGTTGGGTTGGTAAAAAATAACAAGTTAGGGAAATGATGCAGAGCAGATCTATATTTTTCCATACCCTTAAAATGGCTCAACCTTTATTTAGCTGTTTTCTTTTGTCATATCAAATTTAATTCCATTCTGTTCAATTTCCAGAGAATTCTAATTTATTTCCAATGTCCTGTTGCACTGGGGAAAAATATTGGTATGTTTCCCCCTTGCAGAAACTTCCTTGTTCTAGATAAACATGGCAAAGATACCTTGTATAGAAATTGTCGTCATTATAATCATCATCATTGCTTAACTTATTTGGAATCTTAATTTAAATGGAACCATTTAAATTAAACTGTTTCAAATATTATGCAATTTGTACTACATATAATTTTCATTTAAGTGACAGCCTTCTTTTACAATCATTTGCAGCGATGAAACAGTAACTTTGTGACCAATCCTCACAGTTATGACCTTCACTGCTTTGTAACGCAAACGAAAACTGAGGTAAGATCATAAGCCCAGTCAAAGTTTCACTTAGTGACTCACTTTGCTTATCAACCAAGTCTCCAGTCCCAAAAATAGTCATTAAACAAAGACCACCTGTATTGTTATTATGGTCAACCTTATTTACTTTCAATATTTATATGTACCTTTGCCTTTCCTTAGTATTCATGCTTAAAACATCTGTGTGTGAAGCAATCCCTTCAAGACAGATAAATGCAAAGAAACGAGAACATATGAGGAGATTGTTATTGTTAGTTGAAAACCTGTCAAACCCATTTTCCTGCTCAATTTATACCTAGTAGAGTCTCTTTCTCTGCTTTTCTCTCTCATGGATGAGATCTATCTTTTACAATGTCCTTGTTTCCCCTCCTCCAGCAATTCCTAGGACTTTTTAGACATTTTGCACAGCATATATATAATACCCCTTTCTAAAAATATATTTTATCTTGGTGGGGCAGTGATTAGAATGCAGTATTTCAGGCTAACTCTGCACACATTGCTAGGATTTTGATCCTGACTGGCTTAAGGTTGACTCAGCCTTCCATCCTTCTGAGGTCGGTAAAATGAGGAACCAGATTGTTGGGGGAAATATGCTGACTCTGTATACTGCTTCGAGAGTGCTGTAAAGCACTTGGCTACTGCTATTGCTAATATTTCATGGTGGACTTTGGTTTAAAATTAGTTTATTTCAAACTAAAATCAGTGGCCCATAGAAGGCTGCAAGAATCTACTTTGATTCTCCATATGTCTCTATTCTATTATTTTCACAAATCCATAGCTGACATGGTTCCATTCTATGAATCCTAAACGTACTTAGTCAGCAATTGATTGGTTATTTTTCTGAGTTCGGCAACATTAGAATATGCATGTATAAATATACTAAATCCTTCCTGTCAATTCTTTTGGAAATAGCTTTGGTGGAAATTTCCAGTTCTTATAAGCACAAGTGTTTTCCACAAAAAGATTAACAAGACATTTTGTTATTATTCTAAAATCCAGCACTATAAAATCCAGCAGATAAGTGCTGAAGGCTTTAGACAAGCTATTTGGTCTTTTATTGTTTAAATATATTGTGTTTTGGAAAATCAAGACAATTTGATGCTTCTACTACAAGTCCATCATTGAGACTCTCATTTTAAATATTATTTTAAGTGCTTAAATAAAAAAAGAACTAGTGACAGAAATAATACAAATGCAGAGAACTAACAGATGCTTCAGACTAAGCAACAGAGAGAGAGAGAGAGAGAGAGAGAGAGAGAGAGAAATAAAAGTAACATTAGATTTTGAAGATGTTGAGCAAGTCTTATATTGACATTTACACATTTTTATTTTTAAGAAAAAAACTCTTTTTTTGAAAAAAAATCCTCATCATAGTTGAACCTATGACAAAACATGTTTTCAATTAATTGTTCTGCTATGCAAAGCACGTGGCAGAAAACACAGCTAAGGTCAAACAGTAATTTTCAAGTGTTATTAAATAATTACTTTGCAAATATGTACTGATAGGTTGTACAACTGTGTATGCACATTTAAACCTTTTAATAAATATGCGTTACAATTTTATACACATTTACCAGTATTTACAAAACATGTAGTGTTTTAAATAAACCTTATTTCTGAATCAATATCCATAGACTTTTGGGGAAAGATAGCAGTACGAAAAGCATATTGTCTTATAATATGCTTTGGGATTTATTTTTTGCCTAAGCATGTATGTTTAGGATTCCATTTTCTATTTTTTTAACAATTGAGATGAACCTTCTTTTAGTAGTTTCCAATGTATGTGTACATACACGCACACACCTACCCACCCACAAACACCCACACCAGTTGCTTTTTGGATACCTAGCATAAATCAAAAGGCTAAAACAAACATGAATAAAATATTTGTGAATAAATAAAATAAACATGAATTGCAGGTACTAATATATATCTTCCTCTTAAAATGAACAAAATGTGGATGTATGTTCATAAGAGGTGTAAATAAAGATTCACTTTTTATCACAATTACTATCAATTGCTAGATTATCTTCTTTTACTGTTATTATCCATAAAAGTAATGTAAAGTGTGCAGGGTAATTTAAATGTTTCATGGGGGGAAAAAGTTTGCTCTAAATCCATTCCTGAACGATTTCCCTGGATGTAGTCAAGCTCTAAGGCTTTGAGAAGTATAATTCGCTGTAGTCTAAACTATTCTAGATTTAACATTTTAAAGCATAGGTCATTTTCTTCTATAGGTAATTTAATTAGAGAGGTTGGGAAGGGAGATTGTTAAAAAAATACTACATCCAGCTTTTGGAGATAGATCATAGACAACCATATCCTTTTCTGGATAAATTTGCAATTCAGTAATAATCTTTGCAAAAGTAATATTTAGAAAGGTGCAGGGACGACTTCCAGGATGTTCCTTTGCATGATGAGACAGAATGATATATAGTAGATTTCAAAAGCCTAACCAAACCCACAACATTTATAGATAATCTTCAACTTACGACAGCAATTGAGGCCAAGATTTCTGTTGCTAAACAAGAAAGTTGTTAAGCGAGTTTTGGCCCATTTTACAACCTTTCTTGCCACAGTTGTTAAGTGAATCATTGCAATTGTTAAGTGACTCTGGCTTCCCCATTGGTCATAAGGTTACAAGAAGTGATCATATGACCCTGAGAAATTGCAACTGGCTCAATAAATATGAGCCAGTTGCCAAGCATCCAAATGTTGAACTCCTGATCACGGAGATGCTGCAGCAATTCTAAGTGTGAAAAATGGTCATAAGTCACTTTTTCCAGTACTGATGTAACTTTGAATGGTCACTAAATAATCTTGGAGTTGGGTTAATGTCAGGGCTCCAAGTAACACCTCCAACAGAATCATAACTCTGAGGAAGGCATATTCTTCCTTTATTAGGCATGTCATAACAATCCCTTTGCTATCTCTACCTTCCCCCTCCTGTTCCCACAGCTCACCCAACCACCGCTGTAGCAGCCCTGAAGACGCAGGGAAAATGGCTCCAGGGCTAACAGAATGGTTGTAAGTTGGTAAAACAAGGACCTGGATTGTTGGGGGCAATATGTTGACTCTGTAAACTGCTCAGAGAGTGCTGTAAAACACTATGGAGCAGTATATAAGTCTAAGTGCTAAGAACATGGACAATGACATGCCTAAGTGTTAAGAACACGGATAAGGACATCCCTTCCACTGCAGATGTTACCTAACCTTGTAATGAAACATTCAGAAACCATCTCACAAGCTTGGAGAGCAAACCTCCACCATCATCCTACACATCCAAACTACAGATATTCACAACTATTGTTAAGTGCTATTGCTATTGTAGACCACAAAGTTAAAGGATAATGGTCTATGGCTGTTAACAAAAACACCTTAAACTGAAATTTAAGACAGTAAAATATTGTGGAAAAAATTATCGGATCGACATTGCAACAAGAGAAATTCAGATAGGTAAAAAAGCCTGTGCATTATTTTATTTTAAAATAGCTAGTCCATGTCACATTTCTCCATTAGCATTGATGATTCATTGGCGTTATAGCAAGAAGCAGAAAAGGTCCTTTTTCTAAAGCCAGAATCAGGTCCTTCTCTGTAGTCAAATCAATAGTCCTAAATCCTTAGTGACCTTGGCTCTGTCTGGTAGATAGCTGTCAGCAATAAGCCATGTAATATTATAGAAATGACGCTATAGCTTTTAATGCTGTGTCATATTCCTATAGTGATTATTTGGAGTGCTCTCTATTCTTGAAAAGATGACATCTGTTCCAATTTTGACAATTTCTTCTGAATATGTATTAACCATGCAGGCACCACTAAGATTTAGTTTCTGAGTTAGAGGAATTAAATATCAGAAGCTGGAATATCTTTATAATTACCGAAGACACATTTATGTAGCTATAAACATATTGTATTACTAGTAAATCCCAGGCTGTTTTGAGACTCCACTTTGTGAAGAACTTGATTTTTTTTCTTCTGAAAATAGAATTGCTAATGTGTCCCTTATGCTGCTTCCATACTGAACAGGTACGTTTTCTAAATAAAGCAAAATCCGACCTAGCACAATATTTTCCCTAAGGATCAACTGGTATCTTTAGGAGCAACTCATAGCAACAGTGAGAACAGTAAACAATGCTGCATCCAATGAAAATGGTAGTAGAAGATTCTTAATTTAATTCAATGCTAATTTCCTCATTTCATCATCATTTATTGCATATGTATGTGCGTATGTATGTATGTATGTATGTATGTATGTATGTGGATATATAGCACATATAATTGCTGGATATACCATTCCTATACAAACATACAGTGGAAACAAAATAAAGATGAGACTCAAAAAGAAACAAAACAGAGTTGTTCAATAGTCTCACAATTCTTTAAAAAATGATGCTCACTTAATCTAGCAAGTAATTTACATATTATCTAGAGATATGCAAATTAATATTTTAGATTGCATCTTCATTCATCCTAAAAATGGATTGCTTTACTTCAGAGTGGGCATTCATGTTGGGTTATAATTATTCTGTTTCACTGATGTCCATGAGTTTACACAATCATATGGTCTAAATTTATCCTCTTTAAAAAAATTAAAGTTTACTAAGATTTGATATGCTGGGACTAGACTTGGCTTAACTTTAGCCAGTTAATGCAAGCCATGGACTATATGCTATCCGTCAGCACTCTATTGTTGTACCCAGGGGTTGGTTCTGGATTTTTTTACTGCTGCTTCGCTCAGGGTCGTGCCTCATATGCGCACAGCAATAAAAAATAGCTTCTGTGCATGCACAGAAGCAAAAATTAGCTTCTGCGTATGCGCAGAAATCAAATCCAAGATGGCAGCGGCCACGGAGACACTGATAGAACTGGCTCCGTGACATCATCGCCGAGTTACTAACGGTTCTAAAGAACCGATTAGAACTGGTAGGAATCCACCTCTGGTTGTACCACTGAAAAACAGCAGCAAAATAACAGGAGTATAAATGGAAATGAGAAACTTCTGCAAAACAAAAGTTCTCTTTAACTACCTATCTATTCCCACGAAATGTCCTGAAACTGGGTTGCCAAATAGAAGTTTTCTGCTGCTCAGTTTCAATAGACTCCCAGCACTAGAGTTCCCACTCTTGTTTGGCCAAAACTGGATATATAAAATTCAGTATCATCAGCACCCTATGCTGATGGATGACTTTCCCCATGGTTTCATGCAAATGGGGACAATGCTGTGTGCTGGAACAAATTACATGGGGGCATCGAAAGGCTTAATTCTGTACCTCCTGGCACTGATCTCTCAGAAGGGAGAAAATCCACAGTGCATAATGCACAATCTCCAATTCTAATCCTTGAGACAATCTAAAAGATGCTATGATACATGGTACAGTAAGCTAACGAGAGGGTTAGCAGAACAGTCCCATTTCCTTCTATCCATACCTCTCTACCAGTGGTGAAATCCATTTTTTTTACTACTGGTTCTGTAGGCATGGCTTGGTGGACATGGCAGGGGAAGGATACTGCAAAATCTCCTTTCCTACCCCACTCCAGGGGAAGGATACTGCAAAATCTCCATTCCCACTCTGGGCCAGCCAGAAGTGGTATTTGCCGTTTCTCCAAACTACTCAAAATTTCTGTTACCGGTTCTCCAGAACTATTTAAAATTTCTGCTACTGGTTCTTCAGAACCTGTCAGAACCTGCTGTATTTCACCCCTGACCTCTACCCATACCCACCATAGGCCATCTATAAACACTAACCGACTCCTATATCCAGACTACCAAGAATCTAGATAATCCACTTTATCCAGGACAAATAACAGCAACAACCAAAACTTCAGATAACTAATATAAAAAAAACCATTACAATATCAACCAAAACTATGAAGATTATTATGTATTTAGTTTTGAGAAAAAGATGGCTGAAACAGAGTAGGAAAGCATTCTTCATGTACAGGATGGGTTGTCAAATGGGATAATGGCATAACCTGTTGCATCTTCACAACAATCTATGCATGATGGTAATGTTTTTCCCATGCTGCCTCAAATTCCCAACTAGTGTCACAAGAATTCCCAGGAAAAGTTTCTTTCTTTACCATGGAGCCTTTGCCTATTTTAGTAATTTTACTAGACTATGAATATAGGATTCTTAGCTATATTTCTTCTGTCTTATTGGAGATAAACAGGCAACTGAATTTAATATGTATGACCAATCATATCACTATTATGATTTCATAGCCCCAGAGGGGATTTTACTTTACCATAATAAGTGGAATTGCAGAGCTAAATTAAATGGATCAAAATTTAACTATGAAATTATTGTCTGCAATTGTTCAACTGACATATCTTCTCTTAGAGCCAGTAGTTGATATTAATCACAGTATACGGCCTTACTCCTTGTAAAATATATGGAAACAGAAACAGCAACTTTTTGAGTTTTCTTATCCTGCTGTTTTTAGCCTTCATTATTCAGAATACAGAACCAGAAGTGTTGAATAAATAAATAACCATATGCCAACTATTTCCAAGTGCTGCTGTCAGCTGCAGATCTGTGAACTGCATTTATTTTAATATTTCTGCTTCACTTCTCAAACAGTGACTGTACTTCCCTACCAAAAAGGAAAGATGAGATCTGAAAGCTATTAATTTCTAACATGTATCTTCTGCAGTATATACTTTATTCTGCTCCTTATAACAAATTTCTATTTCTATTTCTAGCATGACATTCCTTTGGATCCAAATTTCTCAAATTGCTTTCCAAATTCCTTATGCTGAAGAACAGTGTAAAATTCGTGGTTCCAAATTGATCACTTTGCCAAAATGGTCCAGTGAATCTAACCAGAGAGAATATAAGAAGCAGTGAAGTTGTGTTTCAAAACATTGCTTATTGGACATACAGAAAACAGTACGAAATGCCTAGGATTCGCTTCATAAACCACAGGTGGGGTTCAGACTTTATGTGGATGCACACAAAGTAAAAACGCTTTGGAAGGCAGAAACCTTCTGGGGAGACAGCATGCCAGCGCTCCATATAATTATTATTGGTAGCACAGACACTGACTGACTATAAGATGCACCAAAGAAACAGCACAGCCAGCTTTGTGCTGGTACAAACAAAAGAACATTACTCTGAAGTGGAGCAGAAAACTACAATTCCTGTCTGCTTCTGGGCCAGGATAGGGCAAACTGAGGGTGACAGATTATGCAGAAAAACCCAGTGAGTGTGTTCTCCCTTTGACCAAATTATGGCCAATCTCTTCACTTGAAGAGTTCTCAGCTGCTGTGGCCTAGAGGTGGAGCTCTTGCCTCACAATCAGGAGGTTGTGAGTTTGATCCCAGGTAGAGGTAGATATAGGGTCTCTTGCTTGGGGCAGAGGGTTGGACTAGATGGCCTGCAAGGTGCCAACTCTGTTAATCTGTTAAAATTCACACATTACAATAAACCCCAAATCATAGTTTACAGCAAAAGAAAAGAAAAAAATCCTAGATGGGTTCACAGAATATGTTAATGCAAAACAAACCCTGGTGAGAATTTAGGCTTCCAACCAAAGTTATACTTGGAGTGTGAATTCACATCCATTCTATTTCTCTGCTTTATTTACAAGTCAATCTATCCATTCTTGGCTGTGTAGAAATCCAGCCAAGACAATTCATATCATTGCATCCCCTCATTCCCCATGATTTAGAGAGATTACTGCATTACCTCCAGCCTCTAATTCTCTATATGGGGATTCATTTTAGAGCTTTTAATGGGAAATATATTATCTCTTAAGTATGGATATATTTTTCTAATAAAGTGAGAGTTATTAGATATTTTTTACCTGCTGTAATTCCAAAACTCTCAGGAGTTCATAATAATCTATCTCTGGTACAAATTAAAATAACTAACCATAATGTTATTAAAAACAGAATTGTAATTACAATCAATTTAGATACAAATAATTGAAAGCTGAAACAACTGTTTTTAATAATAAAGGCAACATTGTGAAGTCCAATCTTACTTCAGGCAACAGACTATTCAAAGAGTAGAAATTGCTACTGAGATGCAGCACCTATAAATCAGGAAAAACAACAACACAGTTTGGTCTAGTGCAGTGATGGTGAACCTTTTTTTGCTCGGGTGCCAAAAGGGTATGTGTGTGTGTGTATGTGCACACATCCATAATGCAATGCCCTTCCCCCATGCATGTATGCACAACCATCACCCACTCCCACACTGTCCCCCCGCGCATGTGCACAGGCCTTATTGAAGCCTCCGGACTTCTGGTAGGCCCGTTGGGCTGTTTTTCATCCTCCCCAGGCTTCAGGAAAGCCTCCTGAAGCTTGGGAAGGGCGAAAAACAGCCCTTCAGGGACTGTGGTGGAAACGATCTCTTTGGATCCCCGGAGATCTGCACATTGCTGCCACCTCATTCATTCTGACATAGCTAGTTTGCTGTAGTGGTTAAGGTGATGTCCTAGAAATCAGGATGAGCTTGAAAGCGTGAAAACCAGTCATCAGTCATTTGTTTTTCAATGCCGTTGTAACTTTGAACCGCCAGTAAACAACTTGTTGAAAGTTGAGGACTATATACATATTCAATAATGGAGGAACCAGCTCTATGTGTAATTGGTTCCCTAGCGGTATCATTTTAACTATCAGGAAGTTTTCACTAATATTCCCTTGGGCAAGGGGTTTGGACTATAAGACTTCCAAGGTCCCTTCCAGCATTATGATTTGGAATCGGCGGTTCTGTTAACCTAGATCCTGTTTGGAGCAGGTCACTACATTTTCAGAGTCGTGGTGGCACAGTGGTTAGAATGAAGTATTGCATGCTGACTCTGCCAAATGCCAGCAGTTCGATCCTGACTGGCTCAAGGTTGACTCCGCCTTCCATTTTTCCGAGGTCGGTAAAATGAGGATCTAGATTGTTGGGGGCAATATGCTGATTTTGCAAAACTAAGTGCAAAACTGTAAAGATCTGTGAAGCAGCATATAAGCCTAAGTGCTCTTGCTATTTTTCAGTTTAACATTCTACGGGTTGTTTGAGACTGCTATCATATTCAAGAGTGTATTCTACTTACCTTTCCTACCGGTTCGGGTCGCAACGGAAGTGTGCGTTTTGCCGCCCGCTCCCATCGCATCCGGATATTGCCTTGAAAATAACCCTCTGCGCATGCGCAGGAGGCTTTACGTGTGCACAGAGGGTTATTTTCGAGTCAATTTCCACCGGGAGGACCAGTTCGGGGGCGTGTCCAGCCAGCCGCCACTGCTGGTTCGGCGAGCGGGGGGATATTCCCGCTACCGGTTCTAGCAAACCGGACCGAACCGGCAGGAACTTACCTCTGATCATATTCCTTCTCCAAGTTAAACAAATTCATCACCTTCTAAATCTCTTTACAGTTCTTAGTTTCTTTCCCCTAATCCATGGCGTTTCCCTTCTCTGAGTCTGCTCCACCTTCTTTGAATTCCTATTTAAAGTATAGTGCCCAGAACTAATGCCCAAGATGAAGTCTGAGCAAAACACAGCGACGCAGAATGATATTAGTCTACCTCTGATTTCAAATTATATTTCTGTTAGGCCGCCAAAGTTTGCCTTTATCATTTTTCCGTAGCGGCATCACAGTGCTGGCTCATATTCATCTTGCAATCAGTTACAATTTCAAGGGCTTTTTCCCCCAAGCCAATTGTCCCTCGTGCTATACCTGGGCATTTGATGTTTATTTCATCAGTAAAGAAATTTGTATTTCTCCCTGCCAAATTTTCTTCTGTTACTTCAGCCCAATTTCCTTAACTATCCCATCATTTTCCATTTTGTTTGGGTCTTCTAAGATTTTAGCTATTCCATCCAGTTTTATGTCAGCTATAAATTTGAAGAGCATTCCTCCCGTCTCTTCATCCAAGACATTAGTAAAAGAAAATGCTGAAAAATAAAGAAAGTATCCAGGACTTAACATTGTGCCACTCCACTGTGCCTTACTTCTTGCTTGGTTGGTGAGGTATCTTAACTCTACCAGCTACTAGAAGCAAAGGTAAGAATTGGCAAACCTTTCCATTCTCTGACTCCAAACCTTAGACGTGTAGAAACTCATTTCAAAGAAAGCCATACATGTGGGGTCCTTGATGCTCTCTGAGCTTGGTGGTTTTCTTCCAGCTGTTTCATTACCAAACTAGGTAATATCATCAGTGCTTGAACTGTGGGCTCCTTGGTGTTCTCTGAACTTGGTGGTTTTCTTTCAGACATTTCACTACCAAACTAGGTAACCTCATCAGTCTTAGCACAAATCACAGGAGCAAAAGCTATCCATTGAGATGTCCTTTGGTACTTCTCCTAGATCTGTGATGGTGAACCTATGGCACGTGTGCCACAGGTGGCACGCGTAGCCATCTCTGTGGGCATGCGGACCGTCGACCAGATCAGCTTTACCGCGCATTCACGTGTGCCTCCCACCGGCCAGCTGATTTTTGGGTCTCTGCCGGGAGACGCGTCTGCATCTGCTGGGATGGGGGTCACGTGCATATGCATGGGGTGGGAGGGTCATGCACGCATGCACGAGGTGGGATGGGGGTGCACCACCCTGCAGACCATTTTTGGTTCCAGGAGGCCTGAATGGGGTGTGGGGGGAGCGTGCTACACACCTCCATTCCCTGTTTTTTGCCCCAGAGACTTCAGGGAGGCCTGCTAGCACCAAAATGGGGGTCGCATGTGCATGCACGGGGGACAGGGGGAGAGCGAGGGGTCACATGGGTATGCGCAGGGGGCATGGCCTGCGGGGACATTGCATTCTGGGTGTCAGCAGACACGTGTGCACTGTTGCACACACGCGCTTTCAGCACCCGAGGAAAAAAAGACGCGCCATCACTGTCCTAGATGTTCCCAACATCATTTAGGAACCATATTCAGCTGACGTTAAAGGTATCCGAGATGCTTTCAAGAGGTTCACAACCTATATTCCTCTCGCACACATGTTCTGTGACTAGTCCATGCTTTGCAATCCACAACACAATTAAGTCATCTGGTGTTTCAAACACAGCTGCGAAGAATTGCTCCCATATTACTTAGGGTGCAGGCAGGCAGCATCAGCATACAACTGCTTGACCACGCAAGAAAAAAATAAAATAGGAAAGCAAAAGATACATCCCACTTAACCTGAAGTATTGTCATCCAAGGATGGGATACATGGAGAGAATGACAAGGGATTATGTTAGAATTGGCTGTACATCAATCTGGATGTTATGATAAGATGCCGTTTCAGCAAAACAGTGTCTCCTCTGCCTTTTTTTTAAAAAAAAAGCCTTGCTGAGCCATCAGCAACAGCCAAAATTGGAGGTAAGCTGTCAGCTGAAGCTCTGCGCTGTCTGACACTAACAATGCATTGTAGAACTATCATGGCTTTTCTCTTGTCGTTTTTTATCACTTCATTTATTGTCAAAGTTCTCCTCTGGTCTTGCATTTTCCATCAGGCGATCCAGATATTTGAAGACAGGACAGCATAAGTATGTATGGCCCACATAAGTGGGATTGATTGTTTATCCGTGTCAGCTGACCGTTTATTGCTTCGCTCGTTTTGGAAGCGGACTCAAGAATATCTACTAGACGTTGGAGAATTTCTTTCCTTATTGCCTAACTGGAACTTTGCGCATTGTGTACATCGCTGGCTTCTCCCGACTTCTCTTCGGCGTTCAAGGGAATAAACGAACACTGCAAGGAACCATATGCAATATATCACAAGGACAGGAAGAAATAACAGATATGAATCATCATTTTAAAACGGCTGCTTTAAATGGAACAGGGAGGCCCTCTTAAATGTTTGGTCTCAAGAGGAGTAATAAACATTCACGATTTCACAAGCAGCTAATAATAATTTCTTAATAGGTGCTGGTGGCTGGTTGGATATGTACCGATTTGTTGTTGATGGCTGAAGATCGTTGGGGGTTTTTCTACTCCCCAAACAAATCCCAAAAGTAAGGAATCGCTTTTTCCACTCCTTGCTTTATTGAAACATCAAAGAGGAGTAAAACCTGATGAATCTTCAAGAATTAACACACAGGCAATCCAAAGTAATCAAGCAATAATACAAATGCATGGGCATTGCTAAGAAGGGCGTGAAGACTCAGGGGTTAAAATGCTGAGCTTGTCAGCTGGAAAGCTGACAGCCCATGTTGGAGACCTGTGCGCTGTGTGATGGGGTGAGCTCCCGTTACTTGCTCCAGCTCCTGCCAACCTAGCAATTAGAAAGCAGGCAAATGCAAGTAGATAAATAGATAACACTTTGGTGGGACGGTATCAGCATTCTGTGCAACTCAGCATATAATCGTGCACCACAGGGTCATGTGGCCAGCATGATTGTAGCCAAAGGGTCTTCGGACAACACTGGCTGAGACAGAGATGAGCATAGGCCCCTAGAATCATGCACAATTGGACAGGGGAAACTTTTACTTTACTTCTACTCATGCCTAACCAATGAGTATGAATAATAACCTTCCCACCAAGATACAGATCTTATTATATTTACACATCTAGCTGCTGTGATATAGTTTTATTTTGCAAATGTCACCCTAGACAGGAAGGTTCATTGTATCTAATGAATAATCAATGGTTCTATGCCCCTTTTGGGCAAAGGTAGTATTGGCAGTCAACCTATTCCCCAAAGCACCTGAAAGCAGGACAAGAAGCAATGGATGGAAACTAATCAAGGAGAGAAGCAACCTGGAACTAAGGAGAAATTTCCTTACAGTGAGAACAATCAATCAGTGGAATGACTTGACCCATAAGTTGTGGGTGTTCCATCCCCTGGAGGTTTTTAAGAAGAGATTGGACAAGTGTTTGTCTGAAATGGTATAAGGTTACCTGCTTGAGCAGAGGGCTGGATTAGAAGACCTCCAAGGTCCCTTCCATATCTGTTATCCTCTTAAACCAACTTGACTTAACTTGATACGTTGAGACTTTTATTAAGCAGTAATTTGGCAATTACACTTGAGTTTCCAACTAAGTCAGGCGCAATTCCTGCTTTTTTTTATACCTCACTTGGTCATAGTGATGTCGACAAAAGATGTCCAGTTTTTCTCTCTCTGATTGTCCAGTTGTCCACTTGCAACTTCCTTCTCTTGTTTAAAAGTTAGTCCAACGGAGAAGTGTTACGTTTCATCCTGAGAAGCCGTCTGGCTTCCTTCAACTGTTTGTCCTGATCACTCCTTCCCAAATCAGATTTGAGAAAGTCCACCCGCGAACATCAGAAATAACCGAAGAACAATTATTGGCTTTTGATTTGTAGCTGCATGGACTGTATTGGGATACGAGAGTACAACATTTTCAAGATTTGCATTCAATAGGCTGGGGTATTTTTTTTTTCCAGACATTCCAGACAGAATGCTCATGAAACACTCTAGAGACAGTGAGCAAACTTTCCACTCAATGCATGACATGCTACTGATGTTTTATGTCTTATTCCATTCTCTTTTCTTTTTTTTTCTTCTTCATAAATGCCTTGAAATTTTTCCAATCCAAATTGTGGTGCACTTTTATTCACTAAGGCTTCGTAACACCCAATGTCTCCCCCCCAAAAAACAAAATTCCCTCCATACGGCTGTAGTTTGTGTAACTATGGTTGAAAATCAATTGAAACACCTCCAGCCTATCTGAATGTGCTTCTCGCATAATTAAAAAGGTTCAGCCCATAAATGGACCCTTAAAGTCAGGGGTGAAATCCTACCGGTTCGCACCGCTTCTATAGAGTAGGTTGCAAGCAGCTGGTGACA
>JANHFT010008556.1:189518-209189 GCA_032467955.1 Pseudoxenodon macrops
AATCTCCGCAGGAAATCTCCTCCCTGATAGGAACCGTCATTCCCCAGCCGGCGATAGCATTCTCAGGCTCCCCATGCACCAGGCTTGCCTGGATTCCTACCCGCTGGCTGGGGAAAGGCTGTACCCAGCGGGGAAGGAACAAGGCAAGGCTGTGCATTCGTCTCTTCCCCCACTGGTGCATGGAGAGCCCAAGAGCACAAATCACCAGCTTGGAAATGTCCAGCAAGGGAAGCGCCGAAAGTGCAGCATTGCCTGGATCCTCCTTGATAGAAACCGCCATTCCCAAGCTGGCTGCAGCACTCTCGGTCTCCCCATGCACCAGCAGGAGAGGCTCCGAACACGCAGCCTTGCCTGGATTCCTACCCACTGGCTGGGGAAAGGTGGTTCCCAGTGGGGAAGGAACCAGGCAAGGCTGTACGTTCGGCTCTTCCCTCGCTGGTGCATGGGGAGCCCGAGAGCGCTGCAGCCAGCGCTCTCGGCTCACCCATGCACCGGCGGCGGAACGGCTGCTGTTTTGTCTTGCCAGGGAACGGTACGGTACTTGGTTGTCCTGAAGTGAGGGGCGCACGAGGGGGAAGTACGTGCATGCGCAAAGAGGCCTGCATGTGAGCATGCGCTGGGTTGCGCATGTGCAGGGGAGGGGCTTCCACGCATGCAAAATGAGGGCGTGCATTGTATTATGGGTGCTGGCACGCGCGAGCGTGATAGCGTGAGTGCACTGGGACCTTTGGCACGCAATGCCAAAAAGGTTCACCATTACTGTTCTATAGTTATTTATAGTTATTGACTTACCTCCTTGCAGCAAACAAGCCTGATTAGCACAAGTAAATAAAACCTTTACCTCCCAGCAATTTGCGTCCTTGCAGTTTAATTTCACTTTCAGTTTTAGCACATGATACCTGCCTTCAGTCTGAATCAGCTGACCTTTGGACTGATAATCAGTTGCTTGAGCTAATCAGGCTCTGGATGTTTGCTGGAAGCAGGTAAATTGCTGGGAGGCAGAGGCCAAAGGGTGGAGGTGGCTGGGTGGGGCTACATTCAGTGTATAAGATGCACCCAAGTTTTCACCCTCTTTTAGGGGGAGAAAAAGGGTCTCTTATATTCTGAAAAATACGGTAGTTCCTAATCTGGAAGTTATATCAAAACTCTAAAATCAGAATAAGATTTGATGACAAGATCTAATTTCAGGCACATTCCCTTTACCCAGGGGAGTCAGGCAGGGATGTATTTTAGTTACTTCTCTATTCAACTTATATGCACCAACTCATTAGCAAAGAATTCTCGGATCCAAACTTCCATCCACTTGTTCGTCTTTGGCTTTATGCAGATGAAGCAGGTATTATCTCAAGGACCCAGATAGCCTTAGATATGCCTTCAAAAGCTCTGCAGTAAAAATAACCTTGCCCAAACTTCTAGAAGACCAAAATAATGTTTTTGCTAAAATACAGGAAGCTTGAGTAACAAAGGATCAGGAAATTAAGTATGTGACGTGGTTTAAAAAAATATATTAGGTATTGCCTTTCAAGACTCATAGAATAAATATCTCAGTGTGCTGGTGGTACGGACTCCAAAAAACTTTTCGGTCATTCTAAGATTCTTCTACGTAAAAGATAGAGATTCTAAGATTCTTCTACGTAAAAGATAGAGAATGGATCTATCCATCTTTCAAATTATTTACAGCAAAATTCCTGACTCAGTTGCTATTTATTTTATTTATTTACTGGAATTTGTAAAACAAAAACAAGAATAAGGGAATAAAAATACAATGACAGGAACGATAGGCACGTTAGTACACTTATGCACGCCCCCTCTACTGACCGCTTAAGTATGAAGTAAGGTCCACGGAAGTCCATTTGTGACTGAAACTGTGAAAATTTGTAGCTGAGAAACTGATTCAGGTAGGGAATTTCAGACTTCCACAACTCTGTTACAGAAATCATATTTTTTACAGTCAGGTTTAGAATGATTTACATTGACTTTAAAGTGATTGTTCACATGCATTTGTATTATTGTGATTAAAACAGAAAAAGTCATTTACAGGTAAAACGTTGCTATGTATAATTCTGTATGTAATACCTAGGACTGATCTCAAGTGACACAATTCTAAGTTATCCAAACCGAGAATTTCAAGCCTAGTCAAGATAAAGGTTCACCTCGCACATACGTGCTAGTCGTTCCGGACTCTAGAGGGCAGTGCTCATCTCTGTTTCTAAGCCGAAGAACCAGCTGTGTCTGATGATGATTCCATGGTCATGTGGCTAGCATGACTAAATTCTGAAGGTGCTGTTACCTTCCCACCAAGGTGGTCCCTATTTTTCTGTTTGCATTTTTACATGTTTTCGAACTGCTAAGTTGGCAGAAGCTGGGGAAAGTAATGGGAGTTCACTCCGTTACATAGCACTAGGGATTTGAACCACGAACCTTTCTGATTGACAAGCTCAGTGTCTTAGCCACTGAGCCACCATGTCCCCCTAGGAACGTCGAGCCTAATAGCATAAGGAATTTTATTGTGTATAGCAGAGTACAAGACTTTTCTCACTATATTGTTCCCAGCTAGGGCCTTTCTAAATTAATTTCAATTTTCAATTTTTGTTTAGGAAATTGTTATCAATTTTTCAAAGGTTTTCAATTTTTGCATTATGTGGGTGGCTGTTTTAATGCTATATTTAGTTTAAATATGTCCTGATTTATCTTTTTATCTGATTATTTTATTAAATAAATTGTATCTATCTTGCTAGAGATGTAAAACAGTAGACTGACCCAAGGTCACCCTGCTGGCTTTCATGCCTAAGAGAAGCATTTCTCATTCTAGCACCTTAATAAAAAATATTAGTGTATTTTTTATTATATTGTATGATTTTCTGAGTATTGTAATAGTGTGGATATTTAAACTTGGATTTTCCAAATCTTAATTTAATAGTGTGTGTACACACACACACACTATGTTACACAACTGTATCAAGGTACTAGTCAAAATATCCAAAATTGTTATTAAATCTTTTTTCTGGAGCAAAACATATTCTTAGCAATTTTGGGAATGCCTCTATTTTTTTAATGATTAGGTCTCATAATTGCAAAAGGAAATCTGATGGCAAAAATGAAAGAAAATTTAGCATATAGGCTTCTCTAATTATAAAGTTCTAACAAGAATAACATTCCAAAGATAAATTCAACTTTCACATAGTGCTACATAATATAGTTATGTAGAAATCTAGTGTTAAATGAAACTTCCATTAAATCTCAATTAACTGAGATTATTTATAGCAATAATATGCAAATTAATATAGAGGCACATTTGTTTGCATTTAGTTCATGATCTATTTGGAATATGTTCCTCTCATTATTATTTTTTTGTGCCTTCAATTCAATGTTGACTCCTGGAGACTGCCTGGCCAAGTCTTTGCAGTGTTCTTGGCAAGATACCAGAAGTAGTTTGCCAGAACCTGCTTCTTAGGGCTATGAGAGACCCACTCATGATCTCTCTGTTTCTAGCCTGGTGCCTTATAGGCTCCCATAAATTACCCATCATATACCAGGAAGCAAATGGACACAACATAAGTTGAATCTTTTACAAAATGAGCATCTCTAGAACTCATATATTTCTTCTAGCTGTCTCTTATGTCATTTTCCAAATAGCTACAGATCAGAGCTCCAACAGCTTTTCAAAAAGCCTTCAGGCTCTAGAGAAATAAAACTCAGCAAAAATTAAATCCTTTCCATTCCTTCAAAGGAAACCACCAAGAAAAGGACATTTAATATGCTAACTGTAGTCTAATTTAAATAGTTCAAGAAAATAAGCATTTTCAATTCATTTTACCACGGTTATTGAAACCCGGACATTTTGACCAAACTGTGATCATAGTTTAAAGTATTATATTTCTAATATGTAAATGAGAGCCATAATTAAAAAGTTAACAATATTCAGAAACACTAGAAACTTAAGTTCTATCTTTGTCATTCTCTCTTTATGAATGCTGGTTCTATATACGTTACCTCAATAGCAATAGCACATAGACCTATATACTGCCTCATAGTACTTTCAAGCACTTTCTGCAATTTACAATGTCAGCATATGGTCCCCAACAATCTGGGTCTTCATTTTACTGAACTCAGAAGGATGGAAGGCTGAGTCAACCTTAAGCCTGTCCGGATCAAACTCCTTGCTGTGGGCAGAATTAACCTGGGATACTGTATTCTAACCACTGCACCACCAGGATGGTGCAATGGAATGACCATGAAGGGGGAATCATAGTTGTGCAGCAGTTTGGGTCTGAAGACAGAAAGTAATTCAAAGCATATGGGAGGAAAGATCAGGATTGTTTTAAAGAGTCACAAACATATTTCTCTTCCTGTGTTCTACAAAGAATAATGTGACTTTCAAGTACAAAGCACTTCACAGGACTATTAATCATATCAATGTACATAAATCAGCTACAATCCTTATAGAATAATTCCAATTCATAATGAAAACTTTCTTCATGCTGCCTTCAATATGTAAATATTACAGATGAGTTTACACAAACATTAAACCTAGGTTTACAAAACACAATGCTATATTCTCATTATGTGATATACACAAAGAAATAAACCCTGCTATTGCTAACTGTGAGAAGCTGTTCACACAAAATGCTAAGATGATGTTCAATAGAAAAACACTCCAAATTAATTGTAACCTACATTATTAGATAGTACTTACTTTTCCTATAGATTGGGTTAGAGATAGAATGCGTGGAAAAAATTTGCTAGGGTCACAGATCACTCAAAGCACTGAATGCAGCTCAGAAATAAAATGTCAGATTGCACTATGTCGCACAGCAATGAGGAACTTGAGCCAAAAATGGTAAAGCAAGGATATCAGCCTGTCAATCAAATGCAGGTTAGTTTGCTCTATTATATTCCCCATAGCAACCTATTGTTGTGAAAGTTGGACCTTAAAAAAGCAAGACAAGGCAGGAAGAAAATTGACTTGTTTGAGTTGTGGTGCTGGAAAAAGTTCCTGTGTATTCCTTGGAAAGCAAAGGTGACTAACAAGCAAGTACTGGAATGCATAACACCAAACATGTCACTGGAAGGCAAAATCACAAAACTTATTTTGACCATGTCATGCAGGGGAATTAACTGGAGAAAGCAATTATGGTTGGAAAAGTTAGTGATAAAGGAAACCAGGCCACCAAAGAACACAGTGGCTGGACACCATCTAAACCAGAATATAGAACAACTCAAAGGCAATGCAAAATGTGGGGAGACTTGGCCAACAGAATTTCCAAGAGTCAGACATGACTGAATGGATAACATCATCATCACCAAAGGTTATCTTAACTTCCGTTAAAGCTGATGGGAATTGAAGGTTTCCCCAGCTGGAAAGAAAACATCTAAAATATCAATAATGCAGCAGGTTTTTTTTTATGAACATACATATGGTAAAGCATTATTTTAATGGATTAACTGGGAGAAGGTATCCATTACCATATTGTCCACTGAATCAGCATTATGCAAATGAAATAAATGCCATGGGTATTTGTCATTTGCATAATGCTGTCATTTATGACTCCACCATCTTTTTAGAATGAACCCTGGCATGCTATTTAGAAAACAAACAGTCACTCATCCACAAAAAATAAGACACAAATTCCAGGAGCACAGTAATAGAGATAAGCTTTTGCCTCACTATGTTTGAATACAACTTTCAAATTTAAAAATTAATATTACATATTGAAACAGAAAAACAGCAGGAAGTACAATGGAACAATGATGAAAGCTTTGAAATATTCTCAAAGCAAAAGAAAAAACTAATTACATTACATCGAAGCACCCTATTTTAAAACAATAGGCTTCTTAATAGTTTTTGGAAAATCATTAATGATGAAACAAAACTGGCATTTTGGGAAGGAGATTTGAGAGCTCAGTTGGAAGCAGTTCTCCAGTATCACTGACAAAGATATTTTTCATTTACTGGTACTTATTCTTTCTACTAAAAATACCATATAATATACTGAACTTGGAATCTCTGCGGGCAAAGCAAATTTTTTTGTTACCACTGTTCCCAGCAATCATAAAACCATATTACAAGGCTTTGGACTCATGGCCTGGGAAGCTAGTGTTTATTTTAAATTTCCTACATTTCATGAAGCCTGTCTTCTGTCAACCCTTATCTAGATAAGATGTTGTTCACATCCTATTTCTAGTCTAGTGATGTTAACAACAGGGCAAGAGCGGTGTTGCCTAGGGCTACAGAGTCAATGGTTATAAAGGCTTTTGTTGGCACTGGGACATGTTTCAGACTGCATAATTACTGTTCTTAAGCTTTCTCATGTGCCGAGATTATTAATTAACACATCTTTCAAATGTAAACAAATGAAATGCTTGACTTGAAAGTCTGGTTTCTAGGCAGGTAAAAGGACTGAATGAAGATTTTTCACAAACAGATGCAGACCCAGGTACTTGCTGTAGAACAGGATAACAGAACATGTGGGGTTGATAGAATGTTGAGTAGTAAACTTCCAAATGCATATAGAAAAATTGAAGGAAAATCTTCAAATAACCTTCTAGGTATGAACAGAATTTTTTAATTTTTTTAATACTAATCATATACCATTGTGAATGGATGGATGTTTATTAGGGCCTTTGACTAATAATTTGATATTAAAATACATTTAGAATCTATAAAATTATCAATTTGCGTAGATATTTAAATATCTGCAGGTAGACCTCAACTTACAATTGCAAATCCAAAGTTGCTGTTGCTAAGCAAGGCAGTTTTCAAGTGAATTTTGTGACATTTTGTGATCTGTCTTGCCACAGTTAAGTGAAATCACTGTAGTTGTTAAGTTAGTACTTGTTCAGTGAACCTGGCTTCATCTGTTTGCTAGAAGGTCACAAAAGTTGATCACAGGACCCTGAGACATTGCAACCATCACATATACATGCCAGTTGCCAAATTGTGATCATGTGACGTATGGAATTGTAAGTGTGAAAACTGGTTATAAAACTGTAACTTTGAACACTAAATGAATGGTTGTAAAATGTCCAGAGTTTCCTTTTCATTACACATATAACAAATTCTGAGAGTTTAGGATTATCCAGTGGCATCAAGGCTTATTTGACTACATATTTTCCTTGCCAATCTTCAAATCCAGATTTATATGGAGAAGATGTGTTAGAGCTATCAGATCTGGCCTACAAAAATGACCACCAGATAGCAGCAAAGGTGTATTGATGAACGATTTTAATTTCAATAAAATACTCAGGCTTAATAAGTTTTTTGCACCATGTTTTAGAAATATATTTGGGAAAGCTTTGGAATTTTAATTACTTGTAACCAATGGGACAGGGTAACTTAATAAGCATGTGAATCTACTTAGTACTGATTGAATAAACTGTCCCTTTTTAACACCAGTCTGCATTGTACCCTGTTAATCAATCAGGATTCAAACAAATAGTTGACCAGCTTCGTATATTCCATAAAACCATTTGAACTGTTTTAGTTTGACTTTGCTTATATACATACATGTCCAGTATGTTATTTAATTTTGGAGTAAATAATGTCATGGAAAGCACAGGAAGAATGTAAAAGGTAACAAGTCAAAAATAAAGGGCCCGAAGTAAAGAAAAAAAAAAAGAAAATTTAGCGATATCTACTTTTCATTAATATCATTGACATTAACTAACCTTTATTCTTGAAAATTAACTTTGTTTTCATTAAGTCCACATGCTGTTTCATTCACCGTATTTTGTTCTTTACATTTGCCTACAAATGCGGTGTTATGGACAGCTTGTTATGCAGTCCCATTCTATTTGGACAGTACAGATTGAATGAATTACGTGAATCATAGTTAACAAGTAAGCTATAAAATAAAACTATTGCTGGCCATCATAGACAAGGTTTCTTGTATCATAAGAAATAGTCATAACTCTCTTTTTACTGGGCAATTGTTTTACATACTTGAAAATGTTCCTACCGCTCTTAAACAAAAAGGTGTTTTTTTTCAACTCAAGAAAGCTATGCTTTGTTTCAGTGAGCAGGAGAAATGGGATTTTTTCCAGGAACTGTTTAATATCTTAAGAGCAAATTTTTACCTCAAGTGTGCCAAGAAAATTGTTATTTAAAGGTTGAGCGAGCTTTCCTGTGGTGTCATTCTTAAAAGCATTTGACTTTAGTTGAATTTAATTTTCAGACTTTAATGAGAAAAAAATAAATCCAGAATTGAATTGTACAAGTTCTATATTAGTATTAATGTCATTGTTAAAAGGGGAAAAAACTTACTTTGTGCACCTCAAAATGCATAACCAAACATTCTGCATTATAAAAGGCTTTCTTCTTTAGATATAAACATCATAAATATGCATTTCAAAAATAATGAGCTTTCAAAAATACTATATGCACAGGTGTTTTTTTTAAAGTCAACTATATTCTTAAGCATCTAGCTTGTAAAAGAAATGGCAATGAAACCAGTTATCACAAGAGGGCAGACGGGAGAAAGAAAAATCTCCTGCCCCTCACTTCTCTTAAATCCTGGACTTTCAACAAGTAACACCATATAATTAGATAAACATTATCCAGATGGTTGTTTCCTTGCCACTTTATATTACACCAGTCAACAAAATCCAAAGTTAAATTTCAGCAGGAAAAGACATGCAATAAGACTTCCATTTTAAAATCCTAAAGCAGAAAAAAAACTACATTATAAATAAATTCTCGATTTTAAATTACTATTACTTCAAGCCATTTTTGAATAGTTATGAACTTAGAAAAATATAGCTGAAAGCATAATACGACTTCCTTCTTAAATTAATCTTAATTTAAGCTTGAGATACAGCAAAACCCATTCAAGTCCATTCATGCCAAGAGGAATTTCAAAGAGTACTAGGACTGCAACTTCCATTTCCCCAAGGAAGCAACATAATTGACACTTCAAATCTATATATATTTACTCAGAAGTAGATCTCACTGAATTTAATTAGGCCTGCTGTAAAATAATTACTTTTATGAAAGTAAAGATAAAAGTTGTCCACCTGGGGGTGATGTAAAGCTCCATCTTTCACTGCTACTGAAAAGTGCCTTCATATCTGGGAGGTCATTACTTTCGGTTCAGGGATGAGGTCCAGAGGTGGGTTTCAGTAGGTTGTGACCAGTACTAGACAACCGGAAGCAGAAATTTTGAGTAGTTCAGAGATCCAGTAAATACCACCTCTGGCTGGCTCCACCCCATCTATTCTCTGCCTCCCGAATCCTAGCTGATCAGGAGGAAATGGGGATTTTGCCGTAACTTTCCCCTGCCACGCCCGGCAAGCCAAACCACGCCCACCAAGCCAAACCACGCCCACCAAGCCTTGCCCACAGAACCGGTAGTAAAAATTTGAATCCCACTAGTGATAAGGTCACTTTACTTATCTTGTATACTGCTTAGCAGGTAAATGTCCTTGGCGAAACTAACACATATTGATTTATCACATATAAAGTACCGTACATTCTCTTTAAAGTTTTCAATCCTTTCATAATCTATCAAAGTACCCAGGCTGAATCTCACATCATAACATTAAAAAGCACTGGAGTTTGTTTGTTTTTAAAGACAAATTTGAAAGGGGATGTCTCAGAGAAGGCACACACAAAGAAGATTCTGGATAGAATACCTGGAGGTCAAACTCCCTTCTTACCGAGCCACAATTTGCTACATTTTCCAAGCACTCTATGCCAAAACCAAACACACCATATTATGACTTAGTGCAATTTGATATGGAATCTAATTAATATTAGAAAGCTTTCTAATATTTGTATGTATACAATCCTAGAATAATTTTTTTTAATATTACATCAATCGATGAATTTTATGCCCCGTCCCATATATTCCTAAATTTATATTGCATCTCTTTTGCAAGTTATAGATCATATATCTTAATATTATAGTCACCACATATAATGGTTTAAATCCTTGCAACTGATATCAAGATTCATAAACACTATAGTGTTCTCTCCCTATAAAAGGCACATTAATTTTCAGCACCATGACACACATAAAAAAGCTACCTTGAGGTAATTCTTTTTCCCAGCACCAACAATACTTGTGTTGGGTGCTATTTATATTTTTGCAAATGATGTCACCTTCAGCACTTCTCCCACAAGAACAGACAGAAATAACTTTTTGTAAAATATTTGGTAAATACAGTTTTAAACCACTTGCTAAATATGAAGCAATATAGCTTGAGATTGGGAATGAAATTTCATTTATAAAAAGTTTTACTGCTTTAATAAACAAAATCTAAACAAATTCTTTCTCTGAACAAATTTAACAAAGTATTTTCCACTGTTCTCTCATCTTTTTGACAAATTATGTACATAAAAATATAGAAATAAATATTTTTCCTGGAATAAAGATTTTAAAGAGTTTATGATTTTTTCCAGGTTATTTGTCTCTCTCTGGTTCACCAAATTTCCCTATTTCCTCTGCTAAATGAATTTATAACCTTTATACTGGGAAATTCTTCTAAACTGGGTAGTATGAAAATGATATTTTGAGCAAGGCAAAGGAGAAACAGGAAGGATACATTACTAGCCCTTCCTTTTCCTTCCCGGAGTTTTATATCCAGAACAAGTAATCCAAAGGTTCTGTGAGTAATCTCATTCAACCTTCAGAATTCACTTGAGTTACTTAATAATGGAATCTGGAATCTGTTTTTAAAAGAAAAGAACAACAACCTTTTCCACTTAGAGAAGAAGATAACTTGGCAGAATGTTTTGGTTTTATGTGCCAATCAAGGTGAAAGGTTGGGACGACAACACTCTTACTACATGTTTCTTCTAAGGAAATAAAAGCAGTGGAGTCAAATATGCTGAACCTTTGTTCATTAAAATAAAAAGGAAACACCTTGAAGATAATAAAATTATTGCAAAAGTTTACATAACAGCTTTTGGCTATTGTTAGAAAGAATTCATCCTTCAAGCCTTGCAATGAAAAACACAGTCCTGGTATCATTTTAAACTTAGCTTTAGGCCAAAATAGTGATTATGACAGAAATACTGAATTCTATGCTAAAATTTGCCTGTTGATAAATGTAGATTATAGATTACCTTTCATGCTGTTTTTTTCCCTTTCGCCCGAGTTCTTTTACACCCAGAACTATCAAGAAGAATACTTTTTAATTCATAAATGGCTTACCTATAATATTCCCATTAACATCACAACATCACAGTGGCAAATTTCAGTTAGGCAGTGGTGGTATTCAGCCAGTTCTATCTGGTTTGGGTGAACCGGTAGCAGTGGCTGTAGGAAGCTCGGCCCATCTGCCATCATGTCCCATTTTTGACCCTCTGCACCAGAGGTGGGTTCCTACTGGTTAGGACTGGTTCTAGAAAGTAGGTAGTGGCTGGTGACATCATGGAGCCGGTTCTGGTCTGTGCTTTTTTTTTGAATTTTTTTTGGGGGGGAAAGTTTTTTTGGTTTTTCTTCTGCGCATGCGCAGAAGCCGAGTTTCCGGCACTGTGCATGCATCGCCATCTTGTTTTTGGCCTTTTTTTGGGGCGGCGTGGGAGGCGAGGTAACTTAGAATCCACCCCTGATCTGCACATGCGTGGAAGGCTCCGCGCATGTATGTGTTGCGCATGAACAAAGTGAGTGCGCATGCTCACATTTGCAAACTGGTAGCAAAGGTAAGTGAGTATCACCCCTGAGTTTAGGTAAACAATAATATGTAAAGGTTGCTTTTTTCTCTTTAAGTCATAATAATAGACAAAAAGAACTTCAAAAATATTTTACATTACTACTTAATTAAAATTAAAGCTGTTTCCTCTTTTTCTTCAAATTTCATGTAGTAAGAAAAAAGTGTTTCTATTAAAAATCAGCCTTATCAGACAATTTTTCTGAAATTATGTTCCAGTCATTTTCCTAGAAAAATGAGCCATAAATATTAAATCTAATTTATTGAGGTTATATCTCATTTACATGGTCAAATGAGTCTAAAGTATAAAGGTTTATTACTTGTAAGTAGTAAATGTTTAATTTATTCTTTTCACTACTGTTAGGATGAATACAAGCAGTGTTTTGAATGGTTTTAATATAATGAACCACTTAATTTATTAAGAAAAGTTATTTCACAAATTATAAATAAACTCCAAGATATTGTTTCCTGTTACAGTTACATATTATGCAACTTAAATGCAGAGATGATACAATCTTCATCAGGAATAATGAACGCATATTCTCAAAATAAGCCAATGAGTATTAGGGCACTTCTCTCTTCTCAACTTTAATGGCATTTTATTACTCATTTACAGTTTACTCAGAGCTCCTTTCACCTCCCCCCCCAAAAAAACCCTCCCACACAATTTTTATTGCAGAAAACAAGCACAGAAATCAGAAAGTGTTCAGTACATTTTAAAGATATATTTTGCCTTGTTTTTGATGCATAAGATCCTATTTAAACTAAGTCAAAGCAATCGTTTTTGAATAATTGCCCTACAGAAAGCAATTTTCAGTCTGTGTTAGGTAATTTCACTTATTACTATTTGGTCTTTGAAGCAAACTATCCCATGAGAATACTGTAAAGGTGTCAGACATATGTACTTTTTAGAACCGTGCAACAAAAGATTGCTTTTATTAACAAATGTGTGCTCAGGAGCAATAGTTCTTTTAAGACAGAAATATTTATTGGATTTAAACCACTTATGACAGTAAACGGTGCCAAAGTTCTGGAAACAGAAAAGCTTGATAAACTTCTTGTTGATGAAACAAGCAGTTAAAATACTATATATGTAAGTATTGTACTAAAGGTGATGGGTGGTAATACACATAAGTCCTTGACTTACAACTATTCATGTAGTGACCATTTGAAGTTACAGCAGCACTGAAAAAGTGACTTAAGACAGTTTTTCACACTTACAACTGTTGCAGCATCCCCATGGTCACATGATCAAAATCCAGATGCTTGGCAACTGGTTTATAATTACGATGTTTGCAGTATCCTAGGATCATAGGTGCATTTTGCAACCTTCTGACAAGCAAAGTCAATGGGAAAAGCCAGATTGACTTAACTGCACTTAACACTGCAGTTGTTACTAACTTAACAACTGCAGTGATTCACTTTAACAACTGTGGCAAGAAAGGTCGTAAAATGAGGCAAAACTCACTTAACAACAAACGGTTTGGACTCAATTATGGCCATAAGTCAAGCACTACCTACATAACCTGAGATACTTATGTTTCAGAGAAAGAATCTTTTATATTGATCATTATCTCATATGCTACTTCAACTTTCAACTCTATACAAAAATGAGAAGCAGACTTTTAAATTCTCTTCTCAGAGATCTACAATTAATTTATAATTATATTTTTGAGGCAATACAAAAGCTTATATTTCATCTGCTTTAGGATTGGAATGTTTAGTTGTTTGACACTCTTTGGACTGTTTGCTCAGGTACAGATTTGATTTGCTATTTTTAACTTGATATGGGCCCTTTGGCTTTAGTAAACAAAGATGTTTAATGGTTTACAGTCTTTCAATAATTACAAATGTGAATGGGAGTTTCCCAGTCCCATAGCACAATGTTATTGCAGTCATGCAATGTTGCAGTATAACCAACCTTTTTGGTCTTTTGGATAAGTATATAGTTAGATGAAAACCTGTTCATACCTTCATCTCAAATGAGAAAAAAGCAAATCCTTTACTTTAGACCTGAGAAAACTATATATAGCTTCCAAACAATATTATAATTCACGCACACTTTACATATAGTTTTAAGATTCAATCTTACACATAGTTGATAATACTTAATTTTATTGAATGAACTGGAGTAACTTCAGATTAGGCATTAAATCAACTGTGCAGACTTTCATGAAAAGATTTGTTTTGGAGCACACAGAGATGCATATATTAAGGAATTAACTGAATTTCTTTAAAACAGCGATATCTTTTTTTGGCATTGTAAAGTTGCTAAGTAATTCCAGGAAGATATATATTTAGTTTACTGAGTTGCTTATAGGTATTAAATGCATGCTCCTGCACGTTCTGAAGCAGCTTTAACATACTCTCATCCGAAATTCTTCACAGCTTTAACATACAGGAGTGCACTTTTAATATTTATTATGTAGAAAAATGAAAATGAAGCCTACTTGTAATAGCCAGACAAATTTTGTCTGGCTATTATAAGTAAGTTTCATTTTCATTTTTCAAATTTTGTTTGCAGAATTTCCATGTGTTAAAACTTATAATGGCTCCAATATATAAAAAGGTAAATGTCCAACTCTAACAACATTAGAGAAACGTGAGTGAACACTTCCTGATGTTTCTTTCTCCATAGCTAGTCTCTTGCATATAATTTTCAACCAACCAAAATCACCTTTATTACTGAAATTCAGTGAGGAAAAATGAACTCACAGGGAAAAGTGGTGAAAGAAAGCAGTAAGTATAGATATGCATCCCTCAAGTATTCACCCTCTTTGCTGTCAAAACAGGATGCCATCAACTAATTTGAATAATCTTGCACTATATGGTGGATTATGGATGGATCACCATATATTGTTGGATGGCACTCACTGTTTCTCTTTATTGGCTATGTTGTCAAGGTGTAATAGGAATTGGAATTCAGAAAGATCAGGCTTGACAACATATTTTGCCAACCCTGCTGGGCATGAATGCTGATCTTCTCAGTGCAGTCAGAAGAATTTTACAAACCTCTCTTAGCTGTTCACAGAGTCGACATATTGCCCCCAACAAACTGGGTATTTTACAACCTCAGAAAGATGGAAGGCTGAGTCAACCTTCAGCTGGTCAGAATCAAACTGCCGTCAGCAGAATTAGACTGCAATACTGTATTCTAACCACTGCACCACCATGGCTCTATAATACCGTTAATCAGCACATCTTTTTTTTTTTAATGAAATTTTAGAAAAAGCATTTAAGCTAAATCAAAAATTCTTCAATGTTTTAAAATGTGCAGGAATTACTACCGGTATCTTGGGATTACATCTCCAGATCGATCTTCCTATATCCAAAACACCACTTGCTTTATAAGATGGTATCTAAGTTTCAGGTAAATTGGAAATGAATGTACAGAAAGTATGAAAAGATGGATGGACCAAAGGATCTTTTCAATTAATGTAATATCTTTGGGTATCAGAAGTTCAGTTTTCTTTCAACTTTCACAAATGAAACAGCCACAGATGGCAACCAAATGTTCTTTGCTGTGGAAAAGAGTTAATGTGAGCTTAAAATATGCCATATCAAATAATGATGCCCTACCATGTGTAGAGCCAGAAAGAACTAGCCCGCATGTGTGGGGGAAACCTTTACATTATCATGTATAAATAATCATAAAATCTTATGAAATCGATTATTGAGCTCACCTGGTAAGCCCTACTTTATCCAAATATTCATTAACACCACTGATTTAAAAAAAAATCATCTCCTTGGAGTCCATGAAAACAACCACTACTCTCTGAACTGAAAGGAAGCAGATCCTAAAGTAAATATCTGCTGGCTGTGCACATAACAAGGTCCAGAGAGACTTATCCAGAAGTTGCCTCTTTTAATCCAATGCTGAATTATGTTAGAAGATGTTTCTGTGCTTTCAGAGTCACACAACTGCCAGAACTGCAAGTCTTGCAAGTCTTAGTATCTCTTCAGCCTTTCCCAAGGCACCCCAACACTATCAGAGGCATGGAAACTATGGCAACTGAATAAGAAAAGAGCTTCCATGATTAATAGATGAAGAGGCCAAGGACAGTGTCAAGCCAAACTATAATTTAAGAATGACAGAGGAATTAGCATAGATTCCTGTCAAACTGGCATTAAGCAGATGATTTTGATAGCTATCAATAAAAATTGACTATATGCAGATGTATGATTAAGTTATAACAAAATATGTCCTTCCTTATTTCTCTCTTCCTTAGAAGATGTCTCCTGTGCAAAATGTGTTGAAAGGCATAATCAAGACTCAAGCAGTGAAGAGATACACGGTTTTGTGAAATGTGACATTTGGAAGGAAAAATTGAGATTTCTGGTGTCAAAGTATAACCTTTAATTCTTTTATTACAAAGACAAAAACAATACTTTTCCTTAGAGTAGATGCAAAACAGTGTTCCTTTTAATTGCTGAAAAGTTTTGTGTCATGCCCACCAGCAATCATGGATTATGCATAAAACAAATCCTGTTTTTAAAGGACATAATCAATACGATAATCACAATTTCACCCTATAAAATATTATATCCTTCACCCAGACTGGCTGAATCCCTGCAATAAAAATACCAGGATTTTTTTATCCTGTTACCCCCGAAGTGTTTGGTTTCCGCTGAAGGCAGCCGAAACCAAAATCTATAGCATGCTTGTCCAATCTTTTGGCTTGCCTGGATGCATTGAGTGAAGAGGAATTGTCTTGGGCCGCATATAAAATATATAATATAGTTAATGTATATAAATCGCATAGTAATGTTAAATATTTATGATCTTATGGGGACCACATTACTACCTGGCCAAAGCTGTAGGTTGGACATGCCTAATCTAGTGGGTGATGGATACACATAAACTTTTTTAAAGAATGCTGGATGAATCCTCAGACTGACATGTATATAGAAATAAAAACACCACACATTTCTACATAGTATGACAGATTCCTTCCTACACAAGTTTTGCTTCGTGGCTACAGAACAGAATTGGGAAGACTAACATATTCCACGTGAATTCCAAGTCACTGCACTGAAACCCTTTATATAGGAATAGTTACTATTAAAAAAAACTCTTAAAAAAGGAAAGGTCAGTACTGAATTCAGTGAGTTACCATATGTCTCTTCTCTTGAGACTCAACAACTGTCAGTTCTGTTTTTAGCTGGCTTATCATTTTCCATTTCTTTTTCAGTGTGCACACAGTTACTGTAGTTTTGGATTTTGTTTTAAATAGACCATTGAGTGTTGGGTAAGGAGCAATTATGTTATTCAGTACACCAAACAAATACATACTGGATGTGATAACATTCCATTAAATTGTTTCAAGATTTCAAGAAAATTACATTGTTCCCAGTGAACTGATATGTTATGGGTCTGTCAAACAGAGTTCAAAAGTGCCTAAAATACTTCTGATTAAACTTTTGCTTGAGTTAAATTTAAAATACAAAAACTGACTGTTTGGAAATTTCATTTCTGATTATTTTACATGTATTTGCTAATACATAATGTATCCATGTTCACATATTTATCTATATGTGTATATGTATTTTATTGCTTCTATTTCTGGTTCTTAATTAGTAGCTATTTCTAATGCTCTATGCCAGGATTTCTAGATTGTGTAGATTATATATACATACAAGCATGTAACTATCCTCTGAAAGTCTCACTATTCCACAGGTTTTATTTTCAGTTTTCCACAGCAGGTTTCAGAAGTCCAGAGAACGTAAGATGGGATGACTGTATCTGAGCTGTAACTGCCTCTCTGTTAAAGAGTTTCCTAAATGCTTTTTCATTAAAAGATCATGTGAGGCAGCAACCACAGTATCTGGAATGGAGCTAGTAGTAAAAAATTAGGCCAATGTTTTAATCAAGTGATAGATTGAAGCTTTGATAAATTGAAGCTGTTACATTTATAATGCTAGCCCAAAGGTGGGGTTTAAATAATTATTATGCAAAAATATTTGCAATTATTTTGTATATAATTTAGTAGAGACATCTTGGTCTCTAAGGTGGTAACTATACTATACATTATACTAAAACTCTACTAACAATTAAACTATACTGGTTCAATAATCCAATGGAAAATTACAGTCATCTGGAATGAATGAATTTAAAAAGTCAGTAAATTTTTTAAAATGAGGATTATACAAATCTCCCTTTGTTTTTTTCCATACTGGGATTATTAGATTTGCAGTTTTAGAAGCCCACCAGAAAAAACTGAGATATTAATTCATCATTTGAAACCAAATTTCTGATCTTATAATTAAGAACTGCTGACCTTTCCTTCCTGCACAATTTGACAAACTTCTTGGATTTAACCCAATTGAACATCAGTGAAATTTCGACTGTATAATTCATCTTAAATCCAGTTATTTTACTGCATTACTTTATGAAGAGTAAGATAATCAACCAATGATAAATTCAGTTATATAAACAGAATTACTGGCAATAAAACCTTGACATAGGCAAATTCTAAATAAAAGAAATCAAACTTTTATCATGTCAAATTTTCAGAATGACAAAGCAATGCATGATTGGCTTTTTGTCTTCATTGTTGACACAAAGATACACTAAAATCATGTACTGTGAGGGCATATTATCAAGCAAATGAAATGTCACAGAGTTGAGGTTAATGCCAAAAAAGTCCAAAATAATCTATAGAGGTTAATGGCTAAACAGTTAGCAACTACACAATATCATACTTTGGACCCACAATCAAGCAGAAAGTTCATACCACCATAATGAATACATGGTTGCTCTAAAAACTCACCAAATTCATTTAAACTTGGAGCTAATTACTTATGGAAATGAATCAAACTGTTCATTTTTGCAGGTGTCATAGAGATTAGAAGTCATACAGATAATTAGCAAGGATTTGTTGAGTTTAGGTTAATTTTAGGTGAAAAATTAGCTAAAGACTAGCCAAGTATGATAAGACTTGAACAGAAAACATTGTAAGTCTAAGAACAGTGAAACAGGATTATAGGTTAGACTCCAGAAGGCTACAGGTTCTAGTGTTACAAATCTGATTCCTGTTGTTAATAATCATGTTGCAACCATAGGTTAAAGCAGCAGCTGCAAACCCACAGGCAGCTGTATCTTTGTCAGGTGAGTTGATCGCAGCATATCTCTTACCTATCTTTGCTTTGAAATGTAATTAGTTAATTACTGAAAGCATTTCACGACCCACCAATTAAAGACATTGCAGAAGAAAGACTAGCTCCCAACTTGTTCTGCTGCAATAGAAAAAAAGGTTGGGAAAGGTGAAAATCGAGAGACAGATGAACAACTGAGGAGGTGACCAATGTCCTAAACTTTCTATTGTTTAGTTTTCTCTCTCTCTTAGACACTGAGCTACATGTTAAACATACTTTAGGTAGGAAATAAGTATTTGCTTTGACATATGCTGGGTAGTGCCATGAAACAGTTTGCAGTTACAGTGAGTAAAATATTTCATATTCTGAAAAATACTATCAATATTCTATGAAGTAGAAAGTAGATAACCTTAGAAAGAGCTTAGTTCTATAAAGTAGAAGTAAATAACAAGGGAACAGTAACTATGTTCTGAGCTATATTCTAAATTATAGCCCAAAACAAACAGCCTGCAACTTTAAGACAATTTTAATGCTTTCACTCATTATAGTAAGTCATAATTTGTTGAACAAGCCATAACATAAGGTTCATATGTAAATCAAAATGAATGACTTACACATCACACTAAACTGAAAATATAATTTGGCTTACTGTAATGTGTGAAACAGGGATTCTAGCCATCCCTTACTGGTTCATAGTAGCATACTTTTTAAATATTAGTTCAAGGTCAGAGAATTCACCGTTATCCATGTGTTTCCTCCAGAACATGATTTCCTCATGGCCATGTCACTGCTCTAAGCAGGTAAGAGATGCTGGGGAAAATGAAGAGTTTCCTATTTCCTGACAGTTAGAACAATTAATCAGTGGAACAAATTGCCTCCAGAAGTTGTAAATGCTCCAACACTGGAAGTTTTTAAGAAGAGATT
>JANHFT010008556.1:211473-231311 GCA_032467955.1 Pseudoxenodon macrops
CCCACCCCATCCACCCCAATACCCAAGTTCCTTTCCATTTCTCCAAAAGACCAGCAGGCGGGGAAAACAATTCATGGGAGATGAAAGCTCCCACTTTCACTCATGTAAAATCACAGCAGAGCCATTTAATACAAAAAACTCAATTAAAAACTGTTCATACTGACATAACACACAAACACAACCTCAATTCTTCCCAACAGCACCATCTTCTGCCCTCAGAATCAATTTCGTCTCCTACTGGGTTAAGATAGTTGTTGGCATGATGGACAGATTTCTTTGAAAGAATCTAGGTAGTTTTGGTAAAAAATGAGGGCAGCTAGAATTGCACTTTCCCCCAGTGAATTGGTAACATGCTTCCATTAATCCTTTCTTCCATTAGACTTTCGGAGGAGTCCTATCCTTTATTAAGGGAGGGGGGGAAATCACAACTCTGTCCCTCCAATTCCTTATTATATTCTGTTCTCTTGTGGGATTCAACAGAGTAGGAACCTTTGAGGTTCACAGATGCACAGGAAAGCTTTTTGTTTTGTTTTGTCTTCTGTTCTGGGTTTCCTGTTCACTAGTGTCCAGTGAGGGGTTTGGCCAATTGTTCCAGGGGTCATGGAAAGTCACTCTGCATATGCTTAAAGACACACCCTTTATTATTATTCCAAATGATGTTCCCAAATTAATCCAGTGACTGAATAGATAGGTTGTTTCTTGTATCCCTGATAAACTTCTATTTCTGTTAAACCAATGTTAAGGTGGCGAAATGCAAGGTGCGTTTATAAATATACATACAAATATTCACACACACACACCCCTCTTTCTCTCCCTTTGCCTTTAGACCAGCCTGCCCTGTCTACTGAATATTCACACAAACTAAACAAGGACATTCCTTTCCCAGTGGCCCACTTTGTAATTGTTGCTTTCTCCGCCATCTCCCCCTTTAGTTCTTTCTCACAACTGCGCTCTTTCCCCAACCCCATTTACCTGAGCACCGAATCTCTCTTCTGTGCTCCTCGTTTCCATTCTTTGTCCAATGGAAGGATCTCTCCTAATCGCCTCCAACCACACCTCCTTCACACTGTTCGGCTCTCTCTTCTCCCCCCACCCTTCCTAAGTTACCCTTCCCACGCCACTCGGAGGGATCCTGGGACCGGCGAGCCGCCTAGATAACTCTTCTGTTTCCAGCCCCGAAGCTGCGAAGTCCTCCGCTGTGGGACTTCGGGGAGGGGTGGGGAGAGAAAACGACGGCGGCGGCGGTGGTATGGAGATGCGAACGAAACGCGAGCCCCGCCTCACACCCAGTCTCCACTTCCCAAGGCAGGAAGTAAGCCAACATGTGGCCCAATAACCCAATTAACTCTCCCTTCAGCGGAGTTCGCGGAGCGTCTGCGTCTGTGCGTGTGACAAACGGGAGCCCAGCCGGGCGACCCCTCCCCCCCCTTTTGCCCCAGCAACAGCAGCTGAGGGAAGGAAGGGGTGGCAGCAAGAAGAGCCTTGCACCGCGCCAGAGCTGACAGGCACTGAGCTACCAGCCGTTCCCTTCCCTGACACATCCACTTAAGACCCCCACTGCCATCCCCTTTGCCTCAGATTAGCCCCTCAGGTCACCCGGGAGAAGCTGAGTGACAGCACACACCCACACCCCGCTCCTCTTAGGAGAGTGGAGGGTTGAGGAGCTCCGAGCTTGCGCCAACCCCGAGCTCCTGCCTTGCAAACAAAGCCAGAGGCGGGCGGCGGCGGCGGCGGAGCCAGTCGACACCAGCACCCCAGAGACCAGGGTGGGCACTAAACAAGAGCGTCCAAGAAGGCGGAGAGGCGTTGGCTCAGAAGAGAAGAGCCCCAAGTTCCCCGCCTTCAGGAAAAGCAAGCCAACCTGCCCCGCAGCCGCCTTCTCCTGCCCACATTGTCTCGGAAACAAAGGCTCCACGCCCAGCTAAGCCCCCCAAGGAAACCTCGTGTCAAGGGATGGGCAGCGCCGGGCAGAAAGGCGACGGCGGCGCTTCCCACCCGGAGCGCATTGTGCGCGCTTGCCGCTGCTTCGGCGGAGCAGACACCCCTTCCGCGGCGGCCGGGCGGCCAGCGGGGCAAAGTGGCCCCAAGCTGCAAAAAATAAGAGGGACTTCGGCGGGAGGGGGAAGGGAGAAGGATCCCCGAGCAATACCGCAGCGCTGGCTGTTAGGGCAAAGAAGAGGGTGGCAAGCAACCGTTCTCTTCCCACATCCCGTCGGCAAACACAATCTTACAAAAGAGAGCCCAGCACGAGGGCCGGTGGGACAAGTGGCCTTCGACATACAGCCTTCGCAAGCCTCGCCTTCCTGGATAAGCCGCCGCCGCCGCCGCCACTTGCTCCTCATTCTGCTGCAGCCTTGCAGGACCTTCGCAAAGCTCCTCGCCCCGCGACAACCTTCCCCGACTCCCGAACAATGCCCCGCGTGGATCCCTAGACGCAGACAAACGGCGCGGAAGAAGAGTTCACGTACCTCGTCGGTGCATGTATTTGGAGCCTTAAAAAAGACTAGCTGATGGAGCGTCCCATTTAGTAATCCAGTTAAGGGGATCGCTCAGCGAAACTCGGTCCACTCTCGCCTTTGCAATCCTTTGTCATTATTACGTGGGGGGGCCTTCTTGGGAAAACGGAGAGGGGGGTTGGGAAGAGAAGCTTAGGACCCGAACTAGTTTGGGGAAAGCGAGTGCGATGTGTTCATCTCTACTGGAGGGGGGGAAGGGGGAAGGGTAGGTGTGGGGAGAAGATACGGGTTGTTCGGTTACTCCTCGTCCAAATGCCACGCTGGTTTCCACTCCAGTAAGTCCCCGTCCGATGGATCTGGAAAGTCCTCTCGTTGTCTTATTCTGCCCTTCCCCAAAAGTGATCCGGGCTGGCGAGATCGCTTTGTGGAAACTCCTCCAAGGGAAGGAGCCTCGGTCGTGCGCCGGCAGGAAAGTGCGCTTTTCCCAAGCTCTCCTGGTCATTGAAATGTGTTTGGGGATGACTTCGGAGCAGCGCCTCTTTCTCTCTCTCTTTCGATCTCCTCTGCCCTGCCTCTTCTCCCTGCCTGACTCCGTCCCAACACTTTCTGTCACTGGAAAGCAGCTTGGCTGGAGGTGGAGTCAAATCCCGGCCTGGATTCCGTGAGAACGGACCTGCCCAATAATGATTTCCACCTACACCCACTTCTGCGCATGAATGAGTGTATGCCGATTGGGCGACAGAGTGGGTTAGTTGTGGTGCGTGGGTGGGAGGTATGTGTGAGCTGTGGGCACTGTCAGATCTCTTTCAGAATTAGTTCACCCTCCCCACCACAGCCGCCGTCGCACATACGAAACAGAAACGAAAGAGTGATAAATCGCCGCCTTTCTATCCCACGCTCTTGGAATAAGTTTGTTTAATTGAATATGTTTTTAGAGAACGATTTCATTTTAAATCAAATTAAACAACTGTAAAGAAGAGTTTGAATGAAAAAGAAAGAGAATGTTTCCAAACAAACGTACCTAAGATTGAACAAATCATCCGAAAGAACAAAGCGCAAGAAGCGCGTGTAGATCTTAAAGCACTGACAATCGCATCTTGGTTATTTAATAGACGACTAACGCCTCTGCAATTTTATATACTTTAAGCATCCCACGCATGCACGTGAACTGGCATTTTCCTTGCCTGCCATAGATAACTTACCAGTATGGGAGTGCAAGACTTCACGGTATAAGGATCTCCTCTGGAATTATAATACTTTGGCTGACCATTTCGCATTCAGCCCCGACCGAGAGCTTGTGAGCTCAGAAGCATCCCTGGGACATGGGTGCGTGCATGTGCGCGCGCACTATTGAAATGCGTACAAGATAAATAAAATGCACAGCCATTGTTCCTTTAAAAAAAAATCTATTGAAAAGGAGGCAGCACTACTTGTCCCAAAATAATCTGATAAAACTGGTCCATAGCCGTTAAAAATTAACTTTTCTTCCCTTATCTGACCGTGCCGTAGTGACTCAACTTCTTCTTGCCTGTATCAAACTTTTAGCGGCTCAATGCGATAGCGTGTCAACAAAGGAGTTTAAAAAAAAAAGTTAACTCAATTGCGAAGGAGTTCGCCGAGCGAAAGGCAGTAGAAAAAAAAGATCTACCCGGTCCTGAGAAAATAAAACGGGGGGGGGAGGGGGGTTTAGACAGAACTGCCGGGCCTCTTCCTGCCCAGATAAGGATCAACGGAGGACAAAATTCCAATCGAAGTCGCTGAAAAACTCGAGGTGCAGTAAGGAAGGCCAAAGCTTTCTGTCCCAACCTCTTTCCCGTCCGGCCGCGCGCAACTCCAAACTATCAGAGATCATCAGCGCGCAGCACAACATAACACTCGTGTATTTTCATCCTACGTAACCACGACAGTCCTACCCGCCAAGGGAGAGAAATAGTAATTTTGCCTCTTGCAATTCGCCGCTTTTGCCAGAAGGGGACGCTACGCCAGTGATGCTTTAATAATCAATTCGACAAAAGTTTGGTGCTTTACAATGAACGTTCCAACTCTTGACCGAAGCCTTAGTGCGAATGCGAAAACGTGCTGCTCCCAGGACGTCTCCCCCTCCTCCCCCAAGGAACAGGATGGGCTCATCACGTAACGCGGAGCGAGACCGTCCTTTGGCTTAAGTTCTCGGTCTCAGCCGACGCTGCTGGCGATGCTGACCGGCGCGAGGTAAGCATTGCCCTCCCAGGGAAATGACAGCGTTGGTCGACGTGCCAGCCCTACCGGCTATACGCAGACAGTTGCGTGCGTGGAGAATGCTAATCAAATGCGTCCCGGAATGGCCATCGCGTCGCAATCTTTTCATGGGGATCTCTTGCCATATCTGTCTGGACCTTCCCACGCCTTTCTTCCCTCCCCACCCCACATCCCTCCCCACCGTATACACCAGCTCGCAGTCTAAAAGCTACTGGCTGGGTTAATCCGTCTTTGCCTCCGAGCCAATCAGCCCAGCGAACAGCAGGAACAGCAGCAGCAGCAGAAGTAATAAATTAATCCCTTCAGCATCCCAGCCCCTCCCGCCAAGGAAACCGACTGGCTGCCGCTTATCTGAAGCAGCTCCTTCGGGAAGTCGTATCGTCTGCGCCCCTAGCGGCCAAGGAGGCTCAACGCAAGAGGAAAGATGCCACCTTGCTCCCCACCGCTTTCCATTCTTGTTTTTCCCGTTTCCTTCCAACGTGCCCCTCACTCCGCGGCTGATTTACATGTTAATTGTGTCTGAGAAAACTTATTTAATTGCCAGAATTAAGCAGAGCAAACGGATTGCTTCAGGAGCGGAGCCAAATTAATTCGGAGTTTTAGCTCCTTCCCTTAGAGAAACAAACAATTAAGCTGTCTTGTTTGCTTTCTATGGCTACATTTGCATGTCAGACGCAATGACTTTTTCAAAGTTAGACGGGTCTGTTCTTCTCTGCCCCTTCTTGTTCTAATTTGAACCTCACCTTTCTGTCATTGTTCGCAGAGGCATCCGGTTGAACTGAAGAACCTGCCAAGTTTAAACATACAGAACAGATCCATCAGTACATTCCAAAAACCGCTTTTGAAATTCAAGTTTTAAATTAAAAACAAAAACAAAAAAAACTATTCAGGTACAGCAGTATGAAATTATGACCATCAGACTCTAATCACGTGTTAAAGCATATGGTTAGTCTTTGCAAGTGGTGAAGCAAACTTGAGAAACGGTTTGGTGGGAGACTGTGAATTCTGGTCCCTTTGAGGCTTGAATGACTGGATGGCTTTGGACTGATCATTTTCTCTCAGCCCAATCCACCTCACAGAGTTATTGTGAGGAAACTAGGAGGAAAGAGTATTTTGCTGCCTTGAGTTATTTATGAACATAATAAGGGTAGGGTTAAAAAAAAACTTTAAAAAGTTTGAGAAGAGTTTAAAGACCTATGAATAAGACAGTGCTCTGTTATTTTCTTTATTTCTTCCAAGAGTGCCTAATTATATCTATGATTTGTTCACTCCACGCCAGACATGGGTTTCAGCAGGTTCTGACCAGTTCTGGAGAACCAGTAGCAGAAATTTTGAGTACTTCAGTAAATACCAGTAAATACCACCTCTGACTGGCCCCGCCCCCCATCTATTGTCTGCCTCCCAAGTCCCATTTCGGGAGGAAATGCAGATTTTGCAGTAACCTTCCTCTTCCATGCTCACCAAGCCACGCCCACAGAACCGGTAGTAATTTTTTTTGAATTCCCACCACTGCTCCATGCAATACATTCAACTTTTCTGTCTGGTTGACGTGTGTGCATATGCCGCCAGTAGCAAACCCTGAGGGATGACAAAATGATATCTTCACAAATGACCAGTAACTGGAAAGTTGTTTAGATGGCTCCTCTATTGAGCTTGGATGCACTCATTCTCCCTCTGTTTGTGGCTTGAAAATGTTTTACTTTTCTCTTTATTTCAATATTGCTTTTTATATTTTTAATATTTGTTTTGCTTTAAATATATGCATTGTTTTTTTATTGATTGTTGTATACTACCGAAAGTAATTTCTTATGAGATGGGTGGCTATGTAAATGTGATTAATAAATGAAATCTGCACAATGACATCTTCATGCCAATAGCACTTAGCCTTATATAACACTTCACAGTGTTTTACAGCCCTCTCTAAATGGTTTACAGCGTCAGCATATTTCCCACAACAATTTGGGTCCTCATTTTACCCACCCAGGAAGGCTGGAAGGCTGAGTCAACTTTGAGCCTGATGAGACTTGAACTGCCAAATTGCAGTCAGCTGGCAGGCAGCAGAAGTAGCCTGCAGTACTGCACTCTAACCACTGTGCCAACCAGCCCAATGATATCATTACACAATTCCACATCTGATGCATGTATATGAGTCATTCCTTATAGGGGATGATGTCATTAGGGATGTGTGATCATTACCCATCTCACCTCCCATGGATGACCATGGCCACCACTCTTTTATCTCTGGCCTTGACCTGCTTTGTCATTTCTAAGGTTAAGCCTGTTTTCTGACACTGGATCATCCCCACCAAACTGAGCAAGAGCACTAACTGAAATTTGACACTGACAAATAATCAGGATTTAAACAGAGAAATAGATCTATCAGTAGATTCCAACAACTTTTTTGAAATTAAAGTTCTAAATTAAAAATAAAAAAATAGAAAAGCTTTCATGTGTACCAGCGTGCAATTATGCCCACCAAACTCTAGTCATGTGTTAAAGTTAAACATGCTTAACCTTAGAACAGTTTTGGGGGAGAAATTATGCATTCATATTAACCTGATGCAGTAGTTCAAAAAACAAAAACGTTTCACCTTTCAAAATTTTATCTTCAATGTAATCCTGTGAAACAGGTTAGTCAAAGGGAGACAACTATCTGGTGTCAGGACTGCATGCAAATTTCAAAACTCTGTAGTTATTGCTTTATTATACAGAATTTATGTCTCACAATTGTTCTATTAATAACAGAATAGAATAATATATAGTATGACATATATTGTAATATCAGCTAGTAAAATAATTCTGGTGCTTGTGAATCCAGGCTGACCAATATCAAAATCAGTGGTAACGTAAATAAGTCAGTAAATAATTATATTAAATTTAAACAGAGCAAACCAGTAATAACCAATGTACGTTAATTCCTCTGAAGCTGGGTGAGAGAGTTACTTGGAGGTCCCTTCCACACACAAGAACAAGCACAGAATTCTCCCCTTTTAGACTTTTTGTGTAAAACAGAAAAGTTTTACTTAAGATTTATGTTTTTGCTGATTAGATGAGTTAGATTATAGAAAGAAGAGAGCTGCGTTGTAACCATAGCAAGAGTAAGAGGTGAATTTATAACTACATAACTGCTGTAAAGATGATAAGCTACTTCTCTGTATCTTTTTTCATTCTTTTCTATTTTTGGTTTTTTCCCTTTCTGCACTCTTAGCTTTTTCTTTGATTTCTTTTTCTATCTTTCTTTGCTTTTTCTTATACTGTGTGTGTTCATTTGTATTAGTTTTTATCTTCCTTTAAAATAATGTTTAATAAAAAAAATATTTTTTTAAAAACCAAAAACAGTAAAGTAAGGGTAAGTAAGTAAGTAAAGTAAATTCTGAATCTGAAGCACCCTTTTTGTTCCCATGATGCTGTAGGGCTTTTGGCAGGCTTGACATGTTGAGTCAATTAACTTTAATCAGTTCAGCTACTGCTCCATAAAAAAAAAATCAGAGAGGACAGATTTGCTGCATTTCCTCTGAAGCTGAGATTCAGGGAGGTAGTTCCCCTTTGGCAGAAGTCCACAATCCTTCCTGACTCTTGAGGTTTCTTCTCAGATCCTGACACAAGAGCATCTTTCTGCCTTCCCTCTGCTGCTTTCAAGCAACCCCTATGGGGTCCCTACCCAGAACCACTTTTTAATTTTTTTCCCCAGTGGAAAAAAAGATAAGTGGAGGGAAGAACAAGGAAAGAGTCAGGATGCCAACTTTTGAGACCCACACAGTCGGGCAAGATCAAGGAAGCAACAACTACACCAAATTTAGAAAAGTACTTTTAAATTGGTACAGTTTGGATACATGAATTTCCAACCTTCATTTATAGCGAGTTAATTAAGACAGAGTCTAGCTAACCACCATTTTTGGGCATCATCTATTGGCCACTTCGAGAGAATACTGGTCAATTTGGGAGAGTGTGAAGAATCTCTATGCAGCAAAAATGCCTCTGGTGCCATTTTCCTCCTTCTCCAGTCACAGTTTGTGTGCTGTCGTTGTCTTTAAAGAGAGAGAAGGGAATAGAAATGCCATTTTGAGTTTCAAAACCATCCAATGCACTCTAGCTAGAGAATTAAAGAAATCAGTTTTGGCACGAAATGTGAGTTGAGCACAAAATCTAGCCAGTTTGCCAGACCGTGAGCTCTGTAAGTGGGTAGAGGGAGAAGTCAATCAGTCTGCCTATATTCTAAAAATAAATCATGTCTACTAATAACAGACTCATTCTCTATGGATACTCTAGATCCCTCATGTAGCCAAAAGAGCACTATCCAGGCACACAAGATAGAAATTATTTGTTGGGGAAGTTCAGAGTTTTGCAGAATAGTTTTTAAAGAGGGAAAAATAACCTGAATGGAGAAGAAGAAGAGAAAGGAAAAGAAAACATGTTTATTAGCTGTTAACCAGGGAAACTATTGGAATAAATTGTCTTTTTCCTGAAAAACGCATGCTAAATTGAGATTCCCAATTAAGGCATTCTAATGCGGCAATATTTTGTTGGCAGTTCTACTTTGTACTTATAGTGTATGTACCAATCTATTTATAATTATAAAACCACACACATCCCAATCTACGTCCTCTCATTTTCCATTTCCTATTCATGATTTGATAACTAGTTAGGTTTTTCAAATTCTGGTTGCTGGTTCAGATTCATGCACATGTACATGTGTACATACACATGCATTAGGGCTTGTGGATCTATAAACTCTGCATTGAGTAATTGTGCCAACGCCTAAGGCATCCTAACATGGACCTTATATGGCATATTGGTTTTTCTTGGTCTGAGTTTGCTTCTCTAATTGCAGACAATAATCAATCTGCTGATTCAAATCACATGTTTCACTTGCTTTAGTTAAAGCTCTGTGCACATGCCTGTATACTGAATCGGAATGCTTTTGCAAATACAGGTAGTCCTCAACTTACGATGACAATTGAAACCCTCATTTCTGTTGCTAAGTGAAACATTTGTTAAGTGAATTTTATGATCTTTTTTGCCGCAATTGTTACATGAACCACTGCTGTTGTTAAGTTAGTAACCTGTTTGTTAAGGGAATCTGTCTTCCCCATTGACTTTGCTTGTAAGAAGGATGCAAAAGGTGATCACATGACTCTGGGACAACCCTCATAAATATGAACCAGTTGCCAAGCATCTAAATTCTGATTACATGATCATGAGGATCAGTGGTGGGATGCAATTTTTTTTACTACTGGTTATGTGGGCGTGGCTTGGCAGGTGTGGCTTGGTGGATGTGGCAAGGGAAGGATACTGCAAAATCCCCATTTCCCCCCAATCAGCTCGGATTCAGGAGGCAGAGAATAGATGAGGGTGGGGCCAGTCAGAGGTGGTATTTACCGGTTCTCCAATCTACTCAAAATTTCTGCTACCAGTTCTCCAGAACTGGTCAGAACCTGATGAAACCCACCTCTGATGAAGATGCTGCAATGGTTGTAAGTGTGAAAAATGGTCCAAAGTCACTTTTTCAATGCCCTTGTAATTTTGAATGGTCACTAAATGAACTGTTGTAAGTCTGTACCACATCACAAAATGGCTGCCATGGTTATTAAGTTGAACAAATGGTTCACTGTGCAGGTGGATTTGCCGATAACTGGAAGTAATTACTGGTTTTAGGCAAAACTATTGTAAAATGCGGCCATGTGACCACAGAATGCTACAAACAGTCATAAATGCAAGTCCAAATTTAAGTCACGTGACTGAAATGGGGCCGTGACTGTTGGAATTTTGGAACTTTGTATCCGGCTCATAAGTAAGCCAAAGATACTTCCATAATAACTTCAAAAAGTTGCAAAGCAACCAATTTTAAATCAAGGACTACCTGTAGATTGCACTGATGTGGTAACCATCTTGCCTTTTTTGGCACACAGCCCTCAACTTTGGGGCAATGACACAATGATAATAATTTGTGGGACTGCATCTTTCCCATTTCTCATGTTTGGAAAATTCCTTCCTCTTCTTTTCTAAAGTAAAAAAGGTACATCACGTACAGAAGAAGGCCTATTTTTCTTCTCCATTTTTCTGTTAACCTTGATTGAGCCAGGAGCTCAATGTCATCTATATGTTACATAACTCCCATCGCTTAATTAAAATCATGGTAACAAGATATACTTAATGTATGCTGAAGTATTGCGTTTTGAAGTAAAAAACTGAACAAAATTTGAACCAAAGAGCAATATTTGAACACATTACTTCTTTGCTCTAAGGAGTAAGTTCTGCTAGTTGCAATGCAGCTATCTTTCTTACAATTTCCCCAATGGTGGGATTCAGCCGGTCCTCTCTGGATTGGGCGAACCGGTAGCAGTGCCTCCGGAAGGCTCCACCCACCTGCCTGGATGTAATGCGCGAGTACTGCATATCAAAGAATGCTGTGTGAAAGTGCATAGTAGGCACATGCGAGCGAAGCCAGCATGTGAGTGCTCACATTTGCAAACTGGAAGGTAAGATAAGTGTATCTCACCTCTGATTTCCCCCATTTCAACTACCCATAGCACATATGTGGCATGATCACCTCTCATTTCTGTTATAGCCCCATATAGCTCTGGCTTCATCTCATCCTAACCCATAAATAAGACAAATTTAAGTTAGCTTTTGTTTACAGGAATTAAAGTACCCATTTCCCCCTTATTCTGAAATGCCTCAAAGTACAGGAAATTCTCAACTTATGACCCAAAATTTATGTTGTTAAATGAGACACTTCTTTAGTAAGTTCTGCCTCATTTTACAACCTTTCTTGCCACCATTGTTAAGTCAATCACTGCAGTTGATAAGTTAGTAACCTGTTGTTAAGTGAATCTGACTTCTCCATTGACTTTGCTTGCCGGAAAGTCACAGAAGGTGATCACATGACCTTGGGACACAGCAACAATTATAAATAGGAACCAGTTGCCATGCATCTGAATTTTGATCACATGATCATGGGGATGTTGCAAAGGTCATAACTCTGAAAAATGGTCATAAGTCATTTCATTTTTCATTTCCGTTGTAACTTTGAACGGTCACTAAACAAACTGTTGTAAGTTGAGGACCACTTGTATAGAATTAGGTGACTTGCATAAATTGGGAATAAAGACAATAAAAGTAAGGTAGAGGAAGAACAATAGATACCTGTATGGTTTCCCAACAGCTCAAGATGGAAATTTAACAAGGTAACAGTGGAAAGGCTTTATTGTGTGTAGACTTAGAGACTCTAATGCATGGGTATCAAATTCATGGAGTCATGTTGCTGTCATGTGCAGGGGTGGGTTCCGGATATTTTTGCTGCTGGTTCGCTCATGGTTGTGCTGCGTGTGCATGCACAAAGCGTGTGCATGCATCAATAAAAAGCTAGCTTCTGCGCATGCGCAGAAGCAAAATCCAAGATGGCGGTGCCCATCTATAGAACCAGATAGAACCAGTAGGAACCCACCTCTGGTCATGTGATGTTTCATGATGTTTTTCCCCTTTCCAGAGCTGGGGTGGGCGTGGCCAGTGCGTGACGCATCCAGCCCACGGGCTGCCAGTTTGATGCCCCTGCTCTAATGCTATGCATACTTACCTGGAGGTAAGACTTCCTGAACAAAGTAGAACTTATGTCTGAGTAAGCAGGCAAAGGCTTTATTATCCAGTAGGAATTTGGGAGCAAAGCTGTGATGGAAGCTGTTTTACCAAGGGATGCATGAATCAAAGTCGCCCTGGCAGGGATGAAGCAATTCAATCATCCAGGGGAAAAACACCTCAATTCAGAACAACAGCTGAAAACTTCTTAATAATTTTTAACGTGGATAGAAATTATACAGTGACTGCTAAAATCCTGGGAAGCAGCTCAGCTATAATCTGAATTCATGTGGGACAAAAAGAGGACCATCTCCCTTCTATTTTGCTTGCACTAATATGCCAGTGTTTCCAAACAGTGCCCTCAGTGTATCACTGTTCCATGAATAGCTCCTCCGCTCTGTGTTATCCTTTGTATTCAACAATCATTCTACTGTACTTTGTGAAATCCTTTCATTTATTCCCTTTGGCTCTATTCACTTTTGATATGAAATTATCATTAGACAAATTCAAAATTATACTGGAAAAGAATAAAGCAATATATATTCAAGAACCACAAAGAAAGGGAGGGAAGCCTTTAGATTCCTTTAAAAAGACCCTTCATTTTATTAAACTCCTCCAATGAGTAATATGGGCAAAGAATCATCCCACATCTCAAGCAGCATTCAATTCTCAGCTGACTTGGTTTTACTCAACTCATTTCATCTTGGAAGGTACCTATTTTCCAGTGAGTTCACTCACAAGGCAATTGCCTTAAGATGATTTATATTTTCAAATCCAGAGAAGTGTACAGATTGAAAACATTCAGGCAATTTACTATGTGGCTACAAGAAGCATGGCATTAAAATTAAAATAATTACATGGTGCTGTATGTCTGCTTTTTGCTTTTAGATAATGAAAGGACTGTTAGAATGTGGAGTTGCTTTGATTTCCCAATCTAAGACACGCATACATTTATTTGCTTCCAACTTCGTTAGATTGTGAGGAAAATCTTTCTTCCTGGATCAATCAAATGTTTTCTTTTTAAGACACTTTAAACTCAATATGTATGCAAAGTAACTTTTCAAACCAAAAGAAGGGAACTGAAAATTCCTATATTGTTTACATTGCTCTTGATTGAAAACTCGAAACAGAATTTAGTCAAAAGGACAATGGCTGAGGATGTATGTATGTTGTTAGCAAGATTATATTCAAAAGGGAAAAAAACCTCATGCAATAGCATGGCAAATAGTTTGTATTTTTCTTTGCATCTAATAGATTATAGAACAGGGCTGCCAAATTCGTGGTCCACGGGCTGGATGAGTCACGTGATGCCCATGCCCACGCCTGGTTTAGTGAAGGGTACAAAAGTCCTGATACATCACATGATGATGCCATAACAATGGAAGTTTGGCACCAGATTCAGAGGTGGGTTCTGAATCTTCTTATTGCTGGTTCGCTCAGGGCCACATCGCGACTGCGCAAGCAAAGCGCACAAGTGTGTGTGGCAGTCAAAAAATAAAAAAATGCAAGATGGCGGCACCCACGGAGACACTGAGAGAACCGGATCTGTGATGTCATTGCAGAGTTACTACCGGTGCTATAGAACTGGATAGAACCAATAGGAACCCACCTGTGTTTGACACCCCTGGCTTAGAGGAATTAATATTGCATGTATCTTTTCTGTCAGTTTTGAAAACTACTTCTTCATTGGAAGTGACATCTATTCCAGTAACACCTTGTCATCTACCACAGGGATAGTTACCATCCAGAGGTGGGTTCTGAATCTTCTTACTTCCAGTTTGCTCAGGGTCACACCTCGAGTGCGTGCGCAAAGCGTGTGAGTGAGCGCACACGCGGCAGTCATAAACTAGCTTCTGTGCATGCGCAGAAGCAAAATCCAAGATGGTGGTGCCCAGAGAGCCATCGACAGAACTGACGTCACCACGGAGTTACTACCTATTCTATAGAACCGGATTAGAACTGGTAGGAACCCCCCTCTGTCACCATCACATTGAGTTTCTTTTTGATCTTGGCAGCTCCTTTTGAAGTTACAAAGATTTAGAGTAGGTAGTTTAAAGAGTTATAAGAAGGATAGTTAATTTACTAAGAGATTAGCTTTGATTGTATATATAACATTAATATAATGTATCTAAAATATGAATGAACCAGAGCTTAGTGAATACTTGAGTGAATCAACAGAAAAGCTGATAATAGTCCTTATAAGTTATGGTTGGACAGTATCAAACTATGCAGCGCAAACTTACAGTGGGAGTACTGAAGATTTATGAAATTTCAGATTCTCTACCAAACTATATAAATTTTAGATCAAGCTGTTATTGAAAGTTTTTTATATCCAAATTGGATACAACTGGGATGCAAAAATCCTGGATTGGAGCCATGAATCACTGTTGCAAAAGAAGCCACTGTTCAATTAGACAGGCCAGTTATCTGATTCTCTTAAAGGCAGCTTCATTGTTCAGACAAACAATCTCCGTGAACATACTTGTTATAAATTAATTGGGTTTCACAGTTCAGGAAGTGTTTTTAAAGAAAGGGTATCACTTAGTGGTAGAACATGCAGCTTGAACATGAATAGTTTTCAGACTCAAATTTAGACGTTCCCAAAAACAATTGGAAAAACTCTTATCCAAATACCTTTGAATAGTTTTTGCCTGTAAATGTAAATGGTGGAATGGATTGTTTTGGAAGAAGGCAATTGACAGAATTAAAATTGGTAACTTGCCCGCAGAACAGAAATGACTAATTATAGTGCCGAGAAGTCCAAATCACATTTCCTTCTCTTTGGAAGAGTTAATGATTCTTTATCTTAGGTAATCTTCCTTATAATGAAATGCAGAATCTTTTTAGTCTAATCTCATGTTTATGAGCCTATTCCAAAAGTGGAGAGTTCAAATACAAAATGAGCATAACCAAAAATGTGAGACTTATTTTGATTACGAAGACAGTGGTATTATCACAGGGCACTTCAACTGCACTTATCAGCCAATGAAATTATTCAAACACATTTTAAAATTTACACAGCTGTAAAGCAACTGTAATTCCAAATTGGAAGCCTCTATCCTTCTTAACAAAACACAGATGCAACCCAAATGATCAAAGTAAAAGAAAAATCATCCAAAAGCACCCATTAACATAGTAAAGATCAATAAAAACCAAAGTTCTTTGCAGCTACTTTCTGAACAGATTGTAGCCAGTAGTGAAACAGAGATGCAACATCAAATTGGTGTTTTCAAATTTGGCAACTTTAAGATGTGTGGACTTCAATTCTAGTGCTGGCTGAGAAATCCTGTAAGTTGAGTTCCACACATCTTAAAGTTGCCAAGTTTGAAAAATACTGCATTAAACAAAGATTCAGGGACTTCACAGCTAAATTTAAAAAAAAGACCAAGGAGTTGACATCAGCTTTAATAAAAGAAGACCACCAAAGCTGAAGGAGGATTTAGATATGGGGAAACATATTGTTTCACATTCCACATTTTTAGACATGGTTTAGTGTAGAACTGTGGATATTATCCACAAGTAAAAAATGTTGCATTTACTCTATGGATGACTTAAAATTCTTTGGAAAAATAAAGGATAATTAGATTCTTTATTAAAAGTCACAAAAGAATCCAGCAATCACTAGAATGTTATTTGGCATCAACAAGTGTGCAACCATAGCCATAAAGGTAGGCAACATTGTTGAACATAATGAAATACAGCTTAACCATTAAACACAATAGCTCCAGAAGAAATTTGGGAATTTGGGAAGTTTCTGATTTATTACAGAATCATATCAAAGAAAATATGTCTTCCAAATATATCAAATGAGTTCAGAAAAATTTGAAATTAAACATAAATTGTGGAAATATCACTAAAGCAATAACTATATGGGCATATCCTGTTATTTGATATACAGTAGGACTAGTTGACTAGATACAGATAGAACTTAGTAAGTTGGATTGAATGGCAAGAAAACTAATGACAATGTACCATGGTTTGAACCCTTAAAGTGATATTGAACAGCTATATTTTCCAAAAGCCAAAAGAAGGTAAAAACTCAAAATGTAACAAAAAACAGCACATGTCGCCTTTGTAGAGAAAAGGATGAAACAATTGACTAGTTGATTAGAGGCTGCAGTAAAATTTCATAAACTGACTACAAGCAGGATTTTGACCAAGTTGTCAAAATCATACATTGGGGGAAAAAACTGGAGAAAATCATAAAATACAAAGACTTGCAAATAGAAATAGAATAACTGTGGCAAAAGAAAGCAAAGATAGTACCAATAGTGGTACAATTCCAAAATAACTGGTGCACCACTTGAACACCATTGGCAATGACAAAATAATTTCAGTCAATTGCAAAAAGTAGTTTATGATATATTTAATATCTGCAAACAACATCTGGCTATCCTAGGTTCTTGGAAAGAAGTCAATAGGTGGATAAATAATTCAAATCTAGTCTAAACATCTGACTAACCATGTAACTAACTATAATATGCATCAAATATAATAATAAAGTTCACCAAGAATTTTTTTCTCCAGAAAGTCATTTTTGAATGTCCAGGAAATAATTACTATCTTGCAAAGATAAGTATCCTTTTGGAAGAATTTTTAGAAATTAGCCAGCAGCTTACTCTTCAATCAGTGGATAATGAAATCTGATAATTACCATTTCTAGCAGAAATAACTGGGCAAACATTTAACATTAAATTCAGTTCTAAAATCCTTGCTTGACAATAATGGCAATGCGAACTCTTTTTGAATACAAATGTGAACACCCATAGCTCAAGAATGATATGTTTCTGGGTAATCTCCTCTTTCGATGTGTACATGGGTTTTGAAATTTTATGTGTCCAATATTTCCTGGATATTATTTTTTTACTGGAGAGTCTGTTGTTGATACCCAACTGTACAATTTAACTCTGGGACAACCAAGTGATACTGTCCCATGGTCTGGAACAGGAGTCGTTAACCTTAAATACTCAAAGAGTCATTTCCCACAGAAAAGAAAACACCGGGAGCAACAAAACCCTTCCCATGCCTGACTATTTCTTGAGCAGCCACAAAGCTAGCATACAGTATGGAGTTGAATTAAACATTCTTTTTTTGTTCTGAAACTTTTCTTTTCTTGGATTTATCCATGGTTGGCCTACCAGGGGTTCAAAAGCTCAATAAATCGCATGCTGGCAGGTGTTGCACATTGGTGGTTGTGATGCATATTTTGAGTGACAGGGAGCTGCAGCAGAGGGGTGAAAATGTCACATGTGGCCCCAGAGCTTCAGGTTGCTGACACCTGGTCTGGAGGCTCTTCAGGTCTGGATGTGAAAGAACATATGCAGTCTAAATCCTGACAAGACTGAGGAGTTGTGGATATTTAGGTACCCTGAGACAAGGAGCTTTCTATCTTCGATGTGATTGAACTTCTCCATTCATAATTGGTGCATGGTATGGAAATAATCTTAGACTCACAATTTCTGCTGAAGGAGCATGTGGAAGTTGTGACTAAGATGGCCTTGGATACAAGAGGGCCTTTGCATGTACATGTAGTGCTAGTTGTGCCATTTCCTGAACAAGGGGCTCTTCAGATAGTTGCTTATGCCTTAGTACGTTACATGAGGTTGTGTTTGAAGAGCACTCAGAAGATATATCTCTTCCAGGATGCAAAGATGAGGTCAGTGATAGGTAACCCTCATTATACTCATGTCTTGACCTGTACTGGTTATATGGAAGTAGACTTCCAAGTGCAATTCAAATTGCTGGTTATCACCTAATAAAGCACTTTTTCAGCATTAGATCAAGGTAACCTCATTAGATGGGTTTTTGGTTGATGCTTGTCTTTAGGCCATTTATGACAGTTTTATGGTTTTTGGAACTGTTCTTCCCTTTTCAATTGTAAAACCACCCATTGTCATCAGGAGTCAGGTGGCCTCCATATTATAAAATCAACCAACCAAGATACAAGCAGCCAAAAATAAGCAACAGTACAAGATAAGCAAGATATGCTTAATATTAATGATAACAATAACATAATCCACATTCCTTCCCACTAAATACAGACCCTATTATATTTACAAATCTCTGTGTCTTTATGTGTAAATGGGGCCAGATCTATCACCAGAAACAAATTATGTTTAATGGTACTAATGACTGCAGAACACTTACTGGTTGTTTGTCTCCTTCATGAGTAGATGCTACTGGTGGTAGTGCAGGAATTATAATTGAGTTTTCAACCATGTGAAGTACAACATCTTCATTCTGTACTACAGTTCTCTCCACTGGATCAATAAATCATGTTTTGGTGTAAGAAAATTCTTTAAGAAAATTTCTTAGGTTTTTTTACTGTTTGCTCTGAATACTTCACACTTTATGTTTCAGAAGTTCCAGCCTTGAATGTAACTTAAAGCTTAACAACAACGTCATTTGCATTTGATCTCTCCCCATTTACATCTACCCAGGTCACCAGAGCAGGAAGGCAGGACATGTTGCACATCTTTTTTATTAAGAAAATAAATCTGATGGGATCAAGAAAAATGGTCTTTTCTTTGGTGGCTCCTTTCTCTGGAGATAAGATTGGCCTTACTTTTCTGAAAGACCCTGAAGACATGGTTCTGTTGGAGTCCATGAAGGAGCCAATTAAGTGTCATATTTGGTTGTGTTTGTTGCCACTTGTTGGGGGGGGAGAAGGTAGTGGTGTTTGAGGGTTTTAAATTATGGCTTTTCATTACTATACACCACCCAGAGCTACCATGTATGAGTTAGGTGACCATATGCTTGACTACAGTTGTAGTATTTATTATTAAATAAATAATAAATTTATTGCTTGTCTAAATATATTGCATTGCAATATGCAAATTTTTAAGAAAATCAGACTTTTGATTCAACGTGCTGTTTCTTCAGACACTAAGCATAAAACAGTCTGCAAACTTTTAATAAATCCATTTATAGCTACTAGATGATACAATGCTTGAATACATTTCCCCCCAAGAATGCTGAAGTTCTTTGTTTACTAACTGTGATCCTTTATACTCACTAAACTCTACTGTGCTAAGCTCTACTCACTATGGAACACCTGCTCTCACAAAGAATTTTAAAATACATCTGTGGTTTGCATGGCAGTTCTTGAAGCCATGGAAACACTCTTGCTACTCTGAATATGCATCCACTCCAACTACAAATTCTGGGGCCATCAATGGCCCTGCAAAGTACCGTATGTATGATTTTTTTGTCATGGCAAGACAGGGCATAAATGGATGGCTACTATTCTTGGCATATTTAGGACATGTCAGCAACCTGAGCAATTTATTGCTGTTTGATTTGCTGATCTGTTCCTGATTACCAATTTGTTCCTGATTAAAGAACTGTAAGCAGAGTTTTCATTATTACAAATTCAAGACATCCAACATGCAGGTCCTACAACACTTGAGCTCTCAGTGAAAGAGAATATATCTTAGTTGTATGTTAAGTATAGTACTGTAGACCAATATTTAGTTATAACATAGGGTTATAATCAGTGGTGAGATTCAAATAATTTAACAACCGGTTCTCTGCCCTAATGATTTCTTCCAACAACCAGTTCACCAAACT
>JANHFT010008556.1:247040-259576 GCA_032467955.1 Pseudoxenodon macrops
CCCCTGGCTGACCGGGGAAGGGAAGGGCTGCCCGCTATGCTGGCCCCGCCCACCCCTTCAGGAGGGCTTATTTTCGGTGGAGGGCGTATATTTACGTGGACCCCGAAAAGCAGGGTTGGTCTTATTATCGGGACAGGTCGTATTTTCGGGGAAACACGGTAACTAGATATTATCAGCAGATTTTTGTCCAACCCATGCTAAAATGGTAAAATTTCTCTTTATGAGTAGCATCTGGTAAAATGAACCTTCAAATTAATGTGATTGGCTATAATCCTTTAAGCAAACATCAGTATTCGAACTGGAGTTTCTCCCTGATTCAGCTGTGATGTGGGCAATAGCTTGCTCTTTTCTGCTTTGATCTGAATATAAATGTGAATGTTAGAGTGCTTGTGTAGAGCTGTTTGATAGTAGGTGAGACTTGTTGCTTTGCCAGCCAATATATTTCAAACTGTTGATGCTAAACCTTTCATAGTTTGGGACTAACATATATGAAGAACTGCCTATTTCCAAGCAGCTAGCCAGTCAGAGACATAGGAAAGCTTCAAAAGATATCCTTTAGATATTTTGATTTCCTAAGAAATTATGCTCCCAAAATTCAATACTGCTTCTCAAGATGAGAAGAGGGGGGATGTTGTTGTTGTTTTTGCTTCTTAACCTTTTATCAGGGACTAAAACTTTTGGAGAATTTTAGGGGTATGGGAATGGAGTTGCAACTGCTGCGTGGTTTTTTTTTTCTTGTAAAAAATACTTATATTGGTCGATATTTGATTATATTATTATATTATTACTATGTGCAAATACTTTTGTACCCTGCCATTTTATAATAAGACTTCAAGTCTACATCCACATATTGGGCAGCAAGCTACATTTCATTCAGTGGGAGTTACTTCTAAGTAGACAGGTACAAAATTGCATAGTTAATTTTGCTTCTTCAGTTCTGATTCAACTCTGTAGCCTTCTTTGTATTATCATTTGTTGAGTTCTTTTAAAGCAGAAAAGGGATATAAAGTTCCAAACAGATAACAATTGGTATGCATTGTTCTCTAAAAAGCCTACTTTGATCAAATCTATTTGCTCATTGTCAGTCCACAAGGAACTGGGATAGCTGCTAACACATCATTAGAGACAGGCACAAAGCATCCCTCCCAAAGAGGACAAAGGAATGATTTTCACAAAGCTAGCCTATGTTAATTTATATGTATAAATGCATATCTGGAAATACGATGAATACAGTTTAACTAGAATATAATACAGCTTACTGTCATGGAGAAGTTAGTCTGGTGTCCATGTCCCAATTTCTGCCTTTTTCATTAATGATTTTTAAAGCAGACTTGGATTGGATAGTTCTTGATAAACAGTATCCTTTTAAGTTAAAATCTGTCAATAAAATAGGAAGCAGGTCCCTCTCCATATTGAAGATAGCTATGATTCAAGGCTCAGAAGTCTGTTATTATTGTTATTATTATTCATAGCAATCTGTAATCAGACCTGCCAGTTCTTTAGCAGGTGTTGAGTTTGATATGCATCAAATTTATTTATTTATTTGATTTATTTGCCACCTGGCTCATCTCGAGGCAACTCTGGGTGGCTTACCAACATTAAAAGTCAATAAAATATTGCAACAATAAATACTCAAATAACAGTAATAATTTAGAATTTAAAAGATGGGAAGAAAGGAACAGGATGCGTGTGGGGGGGAAGTGTGTCCTGTCTTAATCCATCAGACACCTCCAGTGTGATGTACCCCCATTGAAACCCCAAGCAAACTGGCAAAGCCAGGTCTTTAGGCCCTTATGGAAGGTCAGAAGGAGTGGACCTCACCTTGGAAGCAAGATGTTCCAAAGGGCAGGAGCCATGTCAGAAGGGACTCTTCTTCTAGATCATTCCAGCTGAAATTCCTTGACCTATGGGGTCTGCATCATGTCCCTTCTGCTGGCATGGATAGGACGAGCCAAATAGTTCTTTCCAAAAACCTATAATATTTGTATAATATTTATTTATTTATTGAATTTATATTGCCCATGGTGACTCAAGACGGCTTACAGAATAAAAGACCACATTTAAAACAATAAAAACTAACAAAAAGAATCAAATAAATTAATATTATACAATATAACAAAATCACTCCCCACCTCCCACTCCCTGCCTGGGCAACAGCAGATCACATGAGCCATTTAATGGGCTCCATCCCGTTCTGGGTTCCCCAGGCCCGCTGGTAGAATGAGATCTTCAGCGCCTTCTGGAAGAGTATTAGAGTGGAGGGCATTCTGATCTCTGGGGGAATGATGTCCCAGAGAGAGGGAGCCACCACAGAGAAGGCCCTTCTTCTGGATCCCACCAGGTATATCTCCCTTGGGGATGGGACCCACAACATTCCCTGCCTCCCCACTCTGATGGGTAGGGTAGATGTGACCAGCAAGAGACAGTCCTTAGATAATCTGGTCCCAAGTCAAGAAGGGCTTTAAAGGTGACAACCAGCACCTTGAATTGCACCTTGAAGCAAATCGGCAACCAATGCAACTTCTGCAGGTGAGGTGATAGATATGCATACTGGGGTCTGCACAAAACCATGTGGACCGTTGCATTTTGCACCATCTGCAGCTTCTGGATGCTCTTCAAGGACAGCCCCATGTAGAACGCTTTGTAATAGTCAAGACGGGAAGTGACTAGGGCAGTGATGGCTAACCCTTTTCTTCACATGTGCCAAAAGGGCGCCTGTGTGCCCACACCCATAATGCAATGCCCTCACCCTCCACACATCGGCACACTGCCCCCCCACTGTGCACCCCATACATGTGCGCAGGCCTCACTGAAGCCTCTGAACTTCCGGTTGGCCCATTGTGCTGTTTTTTGCTTTCACAAAAACTTCCTGAAGCCTGAGGAGGGTGAAAACTGCTTCCCCTGCCCTCCGGAAGGCCAAAAATCAGTTGGCGCTGGAGCTGACATAGGGCAATGTCTCGTGTGCCCTCAGATATGGCTCCGTGTGCCACCTGTGACATACGTGCCATGGGTTTGGCATCATGGGACTAGGGCATGAGTGACTGTGAGTAGGGATTGTTGATCCAGGAAAGGGCATAACTGGTGCACAACCTGCAGCTGCAAAGGGCCTCTGGCCATGACTGCCACCTACTCTTCGAGCAGGAATTGTGAGTCCAGAAAAAAATATCAGCATAGTATAGTGAGGATCCAGGCAGTGTTGCCTTTTGTAACTGACAGATGGAAATTTTGTCGATGTGCAGATTTTCAAAGTCCTGTCCAAGTTTTTTTGGTATGGCACCCAGTATGCATATATCCACTGGGACGACCATGACTGATTTATGCCATAATATTTCAACTTTGATTTTCATATCTTGATATTTTGGGTTTTTGTCCAATTCTTTGTTTCCTATTCTATTAACTCCTGGTATTGTGCCACATCAATTATCCACCCTTTCTTTTTTTCAACCATGGTTAAATCTGGTGTGTAATGAGTCAAGACTTTACCCGTTTGTATTTGGAAAACACACAATATTTCAATCTGCTCATTTTTTACTCTGTTTTTCTACCAGTTTTTCATTAATGGCAGATGATAACTGAGAGGTCCTTGATGCTTGCAAGAAAATGACCAAGATCATAGAACATCAAAGACCCCTCATTTCAACCCTGAGATGATAATTATTATAGATATTCCAATGAAGTTATTATCAATTAATCCCTTCCCTACACTTCCAAGTATTTTTTCTCTTTTTTTGCTTTGCTTTGCTGTGGTTGCAGTCGCTCATTTATTTGTCTCTTTGTAAGCCTAATGTATACATAGAAAAAGAGATGAATAGACATGAATGACCCAGCCTGGTCATGGCGGTCTCATCTAGGTTGTTAGCCTCATTAGTTGCTCAATGATTCTTATGATTGTTTTGATATAAAACATTATGCATTCCCAAAGGGGAAAAAAAACTATAGCTCTACATACAGATTGTGAAGCTTTATCCCTACATACCACAGAGACATTAAAATTGCTATTATCCAGTGGATTAAAAAAAAATTTTTGTAGGCCCCCCCAGTTTATAAGGACTAATAAGGAGATATGGCCATTCTCATAAAAAGTAATAGTAGGAGCACTAGACACAGAATTCCATATATGTCTCCTTACAATTTGCTCCAGGAAGCTTACCTGCTATTTTCACCCATTTCTGACTTCTTCTTTTTTTTAGCACATGCCACATTTCTAAAGATAGCGCTGAATTACTGTGCAATAGTAGCAAATATCTGTTGTTCAGTTATAGGATGAGGGTGAAAGTTTGTTCTATAAAACCTCTGGGTTGGTTTCTGAATGTGTCATTACAAGGCTAGGTGTAACATCTTCAGCAGAGTTTAGGGGATGGCAGTGTCAGTGGTCTTCTGTTTATAAGGGCTTCAGGTGTGGGTGTCAAGTGAGGATCTTGTGATGGGTCTTATAAGGAGATTACATCAAGTCAGGCCCATTGGGACATGAACTGCTGGTGTGTGTGTGTGCGTTTGTGCGTGTGTGCATGTGTTGGTTGAGAGTTGGAGCTGTCTCTGTTTGGCTGTGCAGTTGATTTGGATTCTGAGGGGTTCGTAGACTGGTTGTAGATCAACGTGTCTGTTGATGGAATTGCTTGTGGAATGCTAGGATTTGATGAGCTCACTAGTTACTGTTCATTTATTTTTTAAGAATCTCTCTGGGCTATATACAAGGCCCAGAGCCATTTTTATTATTTCTAAATAAAATAAATATGGATGCTACAAGGCATCTAATGGATTCCAAGGGAGCATTTTTCAGCCTCTTAATACTCCCAGGCTACATATTGGGAAGCCAGGCAATACAGAATCACAATGGAGGTTAAAACATATGAAGAACAGTTGCAGGAATTGGGTATGTGTAGTTTAATGAAAAGAAGGTCTAGGGGTGAGATGATAGCAGTGTTATGTGCCATAAAGAATAGTGGATCAACCTATTCACAAAAGCACTAGTATGCAGGACAAGAAGCAATGGATGGAAAATAATCAAGGAGAGAAGTAACTTTAGAATTAAGCACAAATTTCCTGCTGATAAGAACAACTAATCAGTGGAAAAGCTTGCCTTCAGAACTTGTGGGTGCTCCATTACTGCAAGTTTTGAAGAAGAGATTGAACAATCATTTGTCTGAAATGGTATAGGGTCCCCTGCTTGTGCAGGGATGGACTAGAAGACCTTCAAAGTTCCTTACAACTCTGTTATTCTATTCATCCACTTCAGCAGCAACAGCAGAAAACACGAGGCTCTTAAGGATGAAGAATGTGGAGAGTATCTGTTTTCCTACGTGGTATGCAACTAAGATGGATTTAGGTAGCTTGTTTTCTATAGCTGTATTGAAGATTGACATGTTTTATTAATCCTGAAAATGCACTGTTTGGCATTATTTATATGACTGGTAATTGGCCTTTAAACACATGAATTATATATGAAAAGAATTGCTTTCTCTTTTATTTGTGTCCTTCCTTGGATACTGTTTTGTCATTGCATATTATTTCTGGCAGGTCAATATGGAAAAGTAAGGAAATGACTCTTGGGGAAAGTCACAATAAAACTTTAAATCATGTCCAGAGGCTTGTGGATTTGGGACTCTTATCAACTCTATCTTGCACTCAATATCTGGTGTGTATTGCTTATCTCTTAGCCTCAGTGATATTTCTTTTATGAAAGAAGGAGTTTGTATGACCCCCCCTCCCGCTTTAACAGCAGAGAGAGGTCCACTGAACCAAGTTAAAGCAAAAGTGTAATTTAAAACAAATACTATAATATTATTAAACCAATAAGCAATACTTCATAAAATGCATGTTGAAACAATTAAAAGTCACAGTTTTGTTTTAGAGAAAAGTATTTGGAATTGAATAAGAAGGGGACTTGCTCATTTTCCTCCAGTAGGTTGCCCTTTGATGCTCTAAGAGGGCAGGGAGCATTGTATGGGAGTAAATAGTCTCGGTTAGTTCTAATCTGCTTAAAGGCCAGAAAGATAAAAATCAGAGGCAAAAAGCCCAAAGCTAGATAGATTAAAATTACAAGTCTGTAGATTCAACTGCCCACACTCTTCAGAGAAGCAACCAGCTCTTAGGATGCAGAGATGGAAAAAATGCTAAGATTTGAACCTGGGGAAAGGCATGGCTTAATGCTTATTAGCATTAGCAAGTTCTGGTTATTCTCTGCTCTAATTAGATATTGTCTAAAATCTATAATATTAATAGATTATCAAAGACATAAATAGTTGAATCATTCTTTATCAGCCTTAAACTTAAAGTCATGGTCCAATGAAACCTAACAATATTGTGATTATTTTGCATTGTCTCAGAAAGCAGCTGGTAAGGTGGCACCTCCAGACCCCAACTCCATAAAGCCCTCAAGAAGATAGCATGATGAGTGGAGCTGATTGAGAGAAACAGAAGTAACACTGCTGCATTGTCATTAATCTAGAGAATATTTGTCATTCTTGAATATTCAGGTGGTTCTCAACTTACAACAGTTCATTTAGTGACCATTCAAAGTTACACCGGCACTGAAAATAGTGACTTATGACTGTTTATCACACTTATGACCTTTGTAAATCATGTGATCAAAATTCAGATGTTTGGCAACTGGTTCATTCTTATGACCGTTGCTGTGTCCCAAGGTCATGTGATCACCTATTGCCATCTTTTGAAAAACACAATCCCTGGGGAAGCCAGATTCACTTAACAACCATGTTACTAACTTATCAACTGCAGTGATTCACTTAATAACTGTGGCAAGAAAGGTTGTGAAATGGGGCAAAACTCACTTAACAAATGTCTCACTTAACAACAGAAACGTTGGGCTCACTTGTGGCTCTAAGTCGAACACGTTAAATTGGGTATCTTTATAAAGTGAGAGTAGAGAACTGCTCAGTTGACCTTGGATTGTTCCTTGTAGAAACTGTGGAACAACTATTCAAGGTCAATTATTTGTTTAACAAGAATCAAACACATGAGCTCAGTTATGGTTTGGTGTGTATTCAGGTTGAGGATAGTACACACATCAAGGTAGGCTTATTTAATTTTTTTTCTCAAACTCTGAATGATAAAACTGAGCAATTCTTATGCTACTAATGAGAATTACTTTTTTAACATTATATTTTTCACGCCCTCCTGTTGTTTCTGGAAAAGAATTGTAATTTCTCTAGAATTCAGGAGGAACAGGTGCAATTCACATCATATTTAAAACTAGCTGTGGGTAGCCTGTTTGCACCCTAAAATGTTCCTGCTGAGACTTACATTTCTGGAAGGAAAATGGTTTCATAATGAAAATTCTACCTATTATGGGTGGCACATATTAATATGGAGATAAAAAACCTGGCAAACGACGATCAGGAAATGTTACAGATAGTTTTAAAAGTTTCTATGCCCATGATAGATTTATATTGCTAATTACAGCGACAGTGCAAAAATCCATGGACATTGCCTCTTTCACCCCATCAAAAATCAGCACATTCTCCTTATTAATTAAATTAAATTAAATATAGAACAATCTCCATTGCTCAGTTTTTATTCCACTCATTTCACACTATAACAACTCATACATACTAATGAGGATGAGTCTCTGGAGCGCATGGGGTTGAAATCATTTATTCAGTAGTAGGAATAAAAGATAACTCCGGTTTTATACACACACACACACACACACCACTGACTTTACACACAGTTTGGCAAGATTTATACTGGACTACAAATAAGTAACAATATATTAAAGAACAGGCTTGTCACTGGAAAGTTCACAATCTTCTTCTTGTTTCTCTTCCATGAGAAGGCTTGGAGGGGGATTAAGGAAAGCTGGCTCTACTATTTAAACTTCTTCCTTTTGTGCTGCATCCACTGATTCAAAAAGATCGTCTCCAGACAGAAACTAGGACAAAGTTCTCATCAATCATTAAAAGCGCTCAGCAATTATCAACCAGCAGATGCACAATGTATCCTTACAATTTGCAGTAAAGCACGATGCCCTATACTTAGGGGGCTTCCAAACAATGTGTGACATGACATCGTCTGCATGCTAACCAAAGACCCACACCTGTCTTCCTCCTGTTCCCTTCCAAATCCTATGAGAAACAAATCCCACACACATCTTGTTCAAATAGAGGCTCCATTGGCAAGTTCCCTTCAGTCCAGGCAATCTCATGTTGGATTAATTACAAGGCAGAAGAGCCGAAGAACAATTCAGACAAAATCAAACATGCTTTAAAGCCCTGTGAGTTTTAGTGGCAACATGAAGCCAATGTTTCCAAATCCTCTTTTACTGAGATCAGTGAGGCTTGAAACTTATAGATGTTGTGTCATCTTCTTGATCTTCAGAGATTACATATTTTATGTAATGCTACATATTTCATTGGGACTTGAACTACAAAGTACAAAGCAGTTCAGGAGCAGACTACATACAAGAGGTTTGAATGACAGTTGGTACAGTGCCTTTTCTTCACCATCCTGGTTGAGACTTGTTGTGGTTCACCAGCAGCTTGCGGAGCTGGCAGATGAGTTGGGGAGCGGAGAGGACTATGGGTCAGCTCTGGAGTCTAGGGAAGGCTCGGACAGGGTCTCTACATCAGAGGAAGAGATGGGGCCAGGACCATCTGTGACTGGTGTGCCGGAGCCTACGAGGTCTGATAGCAGCAATGCAGAGGGACAGGGGGTGCCAGTCCCTGATGCACGGATGCTCAGAGATGCTAGAAGACAAGAGCAGCTGCAAAGGAAAAGGGCTACTTGGGAGTAAGGCTGGGGGGGGTTGGACCCTCCCAGAAGACTTAAAAGAAGAATTACCAGATGTATGAGTTGTAAGAAGTAACTTATTTGCAATTATATTGCAGCTCCATGTGTGATTCTGGATTCTGATTTGATTTTGAATTTTCTTGCTTAGTTTTGAACTTTGTTTAACATTGCCCCACAGACTTATCTTGAAAGACTTTGGCAGAGTTCCATAGGACTAATTGAGCTAACTCTGCCCATAAATAAAACAGAGGTTTTAAAAACACCGTTTGTTTGCCTTGGTGTAATCAAGCAGCCTAGGTCAGAACAGTTATTTTTGGGCCATTTTCAAGCCGTAGTACTGATTTCAAGCTGATGGACCGGTTCAGGGGTGTGCCAGTTCAGCAAGCAGGGACAAATTACTGCTTCCAGTTCAGGCAAATCGGTCCAAACTGGCAGCAACCTAACACTGGATTTGGGGAAACAGAAATGATGTCATATATATAATGCAGATATCTGCAAGCAAATCCAGACCAGTACAACTAGTCTTCCTTTTGCCAAATACTCTATCTTCCCATAACAGTATTTTACACACACACACACACACACACACACACACAAATATATACACAGGCATATAAACAGCATGTGACAGTACAATATGTGGTGCAAGAGAGGAATTGGCAAAAGCTGTTGAAGAGATGTTGGGATGGATACTTCTCATTTTGTAATTTCAAGTCTTTATCTGGTCTTTGGATTTTCATCTGTCCCTTTTTCCTGTAAGAATCTATTATTAAACAAACATTTATACTGAGTTATTCCAGGATAATTCTTCAATAACATGAAAGCTGGAGGTGTTAACTAGGAATAAATGGCATGTGAAAATATAATGAAAGCTGCTGTTGTCAACAATAGAATAAATGCAAACTCAGGGGAGGCATTACACTCTAAGTTCCAGACAGAGAACAGTACTGAGATAGCATTTCTATGAAGGCTCAGAATGGGGTGCGGCAGCCATCTTGAGTCTCTTGGATGTCATGGTTTGCTCAGATAAATAGACCAATGATGAACAGCTAGTTCCAGAGTTGCGGGATAAACTGCTGCCTGAGCAGCTGTGGGTATAACAGGCTACCGCCACCCACCAGGTAACCAGTGGGCACAGTTGCAATGGGTGTTTGCAACTGCTCTACTCCCCAGTGCAAGGGCTCAACGCATAGAGAGGATAGGAGAAACTCCATTGCAAAGTATGCTAAATACTCAAGAACATTTTGAAAAGACTATGCCTGTTTTTCAGTCATAAGAGAAGTTAGTTTCTCCTGAAATATCTTAACAAGGAGTTTATATATTTATACCTAGGTTTTATATGCATCATTATTTTTGTAAAAATACAATTTTTGGTCAATTAGTATGGAAGATAGTACTTTCAAGATGAATTTAATTGCTTCCAGTTAATTTATTCAGTACCTGACTAATATATTCTATAAGGTGGCTATAAAACTTTTTTAACGAAATATGCCTATAGGGCATTACAAAACTCATTTCGTATCTTATTTTAAATGTCTGTATTTGTTCCTAGGGAACAAAAAATCCAAACTATTTTAAAAGAATGAAGGAAATTGCATTAGTTTAAATTGATATACCCTTTTGGAATGTAACTATTTGTTTTTCCTGACATATTAACAATCAGAAATTTTAAAGTTCTAAACATTAAACTTGAAAAGGTCCACATTTATGTTATACTCTTATTTCTGAGGTTGGAATACCACTTATGTAATTTTTACTTAAAATTATGCATATGTAAAAACATATTTGGTATTTTAAAATTGTTAAATTTTAACTTAAGTATGCATGCAGATAAGCATACATATGCTTGCTTATTTATTTATTTATAAAATGTACAAGCCACCCCGCTCGGTCATGATTCTAGGCAGCTTATTGTAATCCCTTCATACCTCATTTAATTCCCAGGGTTTAAAATAGATTAAGGATTATCTGAGCAAAGGCATTAATGTGCTTTCCCAGAAAAGCACACATATATCTATAAAGGAGACAGTTGGCCAAGAGCAGGAAGAACTGCAGTGCACGGATTATTTATGACTAATAGGCTAAAGACTCTGAAGGGACATGGACATCCCAGCAGACCGTATGAAGCTCCTGGACTGCAGGCAGTACAGCTATAGACTGTATACCTAATAAATACCACCTTCAATCATGCTTTCTCTCATCTTACCCAAGAGAGGCCATTACAAAATAATTAACTTACAAGAGACTTTTTAAAAAATTGAATGAAGAGCTCAAATTCGGGAACAAATTGCATATTTTTATTGCTCATCAAATCATTTTCATTTGAATTCTTCGAGAACTCCGAAGTATCTATACAGATAAATTCTTTGTCTTACACCTGCATTCCATGTCATGGCCATACACTCAGAGGTGTGTTCCTACCGGTTCTATAGAGAAGGTAGTACTCCGCGATGACATCACAGAGACAGTTCCTTCGGTGTCTCAGTGGGTGCTGCCATTTTGGATTTTGCTTCCGTGCATTCGCACGCTATTTTTTGATTGCTGAGCGCATGTACGCTTGAGACGTGACCCTGAGTGAAACTGCAGTAAGAATATTCAGAACCCACCTCTGCATATACTACTCAGAGACCAACAAGAACCCCACAGTTCAACTCTGGGCTACAAATATTCTCTTCTATTGACATTACTCCTATCATTTTTTCCAGCCATATCCAAGAAATGTCTCCCAGGTTTAGCAATGATGCTCTTCTCAGGTAAGCATCCAGCAGCAACTCTTCTACTCTGGATAGAATAGAAAGTTCTGTTTCCCTTTTAGTCTTTAAAAAAAATCTGGTAGGCCTAATACAGAAGGAAGTGCTTAAATGTCAATAAAGTCTACAGTCTAGTAAAGTCTACAAAAAGATTTTTAATAGAACAAACCTAAGCACATCTAATCAACAATATTAACTTAATTGAATTGTCTAGACATGGTAATCCTCCTTGACAGCAATTCCTGAATTTTCATGACAAGTATATTTGATTAAATATACTTCAACGGAACTGAATCTATTTGGTTAAATATTCTTAAATGGATGCTCACTTTTCCTTTCATCGGTGTCTCACTAGCTAATTCCCAAAAAGCCTAAATATGTAACTCTCTTCCTTCCACATTTTTTCATCACTTCCTGCTGGGGAGGGATCATTTTAATTGTTTAGTAAAGGTCAGCTGAATGACCAGAGATACCTTCCTTTACAATGTTTCAAAGACCTCCAGAATTTCTTGCTGCTATTTGCTAGCTGCTGTCATATAGAACCTGGCCAGATTTCCATGACAGTTGATGACCATCCTTGACCAGCTGAAGATTTCTCTGTGGAGGATTACATTAAATGTGATTACATTGTCTGCTGAGTACTTCTAGGTGCCACAAAAGAGATTGGAAGCTTGGACTTCCTTTTCTGTTTCTTATTTTATGATTATTAGTCTGCCATAGTGAGCCTGAGCAAGAAAAAGAGACCAAAATCAGCTTCTGCACCCACTTCTATCATTCGGCCCCCATTTCTACCATTTCATAAAATGGTACCTTTCTGAAGATACCATTTTGTGTACCTTCTGGGTGGCTGAGGGCCTTGTGAAAACCTAGAGTGGACATTTGTTTGCTTCACTTAAAATGGTTTAAACTGCACGAGTCAAAAAGAGGGCCATGAAAATATTTACTGACTCCTCGCATCCTGAACATAAATTGTTTCAACTCCTACCCTCAAAACGACGCTATAGAGCACTGCACACCAAGACAACTAGACACAAGGAC